>BJBW01006497.1:6436-24442 GCA_004320125.1 Scolopax mira
GCCCTCAGTACAAGAAAGACACGAACCTTGTGTTTGTAACTTAAGTGTTAGTGACTTTTGTTTTCAGATCAGACACTGTTTCTTTCTACCTTTGAATTCAGTGAAACTAACAGAAATGAGAAACAACCTCAGACTGTGTTAGCTTTTGACTTCATAGTTCAATCCTAATCCTCTTTGTCCATTCCAGGTAACTGCCAACTTCTGCCATTTTATTTTCAGAAATGGTTCTAGAATGCCCGTAAGAAGCTGCTTAGCTTTTCTGGTTTTTTAGGATTTAACTGGAACCCTTTCTAACTTGAATGCACGCACTTGAAAACACAAGATATTTGCTTACTGCTATGCAAATGTCATGGATGACACTGACAGAAGTTGGCTTACTCATTAGTGTATCAAAATCACTGACCTTTGAACACAAAATATTGCTCTAGTAGTTTTAACTAAGTGTAAATTTTAAAATTTCAAAAGCCCTATTCAAGTTGGTGTCTGCTTTCATTATCATTGATTTCTTGGTATTTGTTCAGAATCACCTGTAAACCTAACATTTCTCAAACATTTGTTTTTATCATAGTTCATCTGCATCTGAGATGACTCTTTCCTAGATCTCTATCGTGTCCATTTGGTTTTATAAGAATTCCTCCCAAGATCACATAAAATCTCCTGTGATATTTTCTTATCATTTCCGTGTGTCTGTTTTACAGCTAATTCCCTCAAGTTTCCCCATTTCAAAAAGAAAAATATCATATGGGTGAGTACACAAAGTACACAGGTGGTGCATCAAATAAAAAGTCCTAAATTACTTTTATTCTAAGATACAAAAGAAATAGTGATGCTAAAATGGTTTTTTTTTTTGATGGGAAAGAAGGACATGTTTTCTCTGTAGATGCCTGAAAAGGATAGAAGGTTAAGTGGATTTGCTGAAGAAGAATAAAACCCTGTCCATGGGGTGGGCGCTGACTTTTCATCAAGATTTCAGAAACATTTTTCTGAAAATACAAAACCTTCTGTTCTCCTTCATGGAACATTATTTCCATGTGACATGTTTTCACTTCGTTGTACAGAAAATTATGTACTGAAAGAGAAGAAATGGCTTCTTGCTTATTATGCATTGTATTCAGGAGGTTTGAAGTGTCAGGAAAACTGTAAAGTTCACTTTTGTCATTATTTTTCTTTTGCTCCAGGGGTAAAAGACTGTAGCAACTTGACAGCTAAGGCCATGATACCCAAACCAGTAGAGATAAGTTGAGAGATCATTCTTCAGGAGGAAGAATAATTTTAGTGTTTGAAATCCTTGAACGCAGTAACTAATTGGTTACAACACATATCATTTTTCAAAAGGATTATATTTGCTCAAGATCTAGTATCCCATTTCTTCATTTAGTATGTAAAAATGCACATTTGATAACTCCCAATAAGATGTGAAACTGAAGCAAAGAAACTGTAAAAATCGTATGTAAGGATATTGCCTGTACAATGGTACATGGAAACAGAATCCCTACAGTTCCACTCTTGTGTTTTTCAGAAGTTGACTAATGTTTTATTTGGACTTGAGCTCAAACTGTGGAATCCTTTCATAAGTGTGTACTTTTGACATTGATTTCTGGTGACTTTCTAGTGTTTGTCTGCATTTGAAAGTGAATTAGAATAGCAACAGGAAGGAAATTGCCTCTATTTTCCAGTCTTTTCTCAAGTCTTTGTTTGAAATGATTACTGTAGATTTCAAGAATACGTGGTCAGAACTTTTATTAATCAGTGGCCTTTAAAGGATTTATAGTCAGAGATCAATTACTCAGAAGTAAAGTGCAAACACAATGCAGTGCCCTAATGACTTTTCCTGACTGTTATGAATAATCTAATTAAATCTTCTATATTGGCTCTTAATGTTACATAAAAAGAACTCATTCATTTGGGTTTTTTGGGTTTTGGTTGTTTTTTTGTTTCTTAATTGAAAAGAAAACTATACAGCCACATGGCCCTCCCAACATTTTTGCAAATTACATCCTGTGATATATAGAAGTTGTGGAATAAACAATTAAGTCTTAGCAAAAGGTTATGTAGGATTACAATTGACTAAAGTACATACAGAAAATTTAAAAATGTAGAATTTCTAAAGATTTGTTAATGTCTGATATTTCTAACAGCTTGTCTGGAAAGGAGATCTAGCTTTCTTTATTGTTTTCAAAATGTCTTCTATCAACGTTTCAAGTTTATGTAGAATTTTTGTCCTTTTTTCTGGTGTTTTTAGGGAAAAAATTCTTACTGCAAAAGTGTAATTTATTTTAAAATATTACTTATCATCAAAGACTTTTTTTTGTGGTGGCTAAAATGTAGCATGGAATATACATTTACATTTTTTAGGGAGTAATTAGTAATACAAATGATATCAGGACTTGTCCCACCTTTGTTCTCTTACTTCCTCCCTTCAATAGATGTCTGTTCCCTCACCTCCATTTTGGTTGACTGAAAAGCTGTTCTGTTCAACCCTGTCATCAATGAGCTATCTCTCACTAGATGTTATCCTCATATCTTTAATTTTAAACATTTTTCTTTCTCTCTTTTTTTTTTCCCTTATATTTCTTCTTGTCATTTCCTTGGTGATTGCTTTTATGAATAAGTGACTTTACCTTTTTTACATTTTTTTCTTGGTGACTGTTGTAAATTGTTGTCTATCATCAGGGAGACTCAGACTTTAAATATTTAAGAAACAGAAAACACTTTGGGTGTAATTATTGTGAAAATCAATTAAAAGTGGATCTACAGATTGCCCATATTACCACTCTAATGAGTTAAAAAGTTGCTCATTCCTTATGTAAGAAAAGCCAGTCAAACTCAGTATATTACCCTCTTCAAAGGCAAATGATAGAAAATAACAATTATTCAGCTGTGCTAAAATATGCCAGAAAATACTGGGAAGCTGTGTACCAGGTTAATCTGTGTCAAGGGATGTCAACTGAAAGACATCATCTTACAGGAGGTCTTGCAGCTCTTCTGTTTGAAATTTATAGATCCTATGGAGGTATTTTGGAGGTTGGAATGAGGGAAGAAGCAGACATAAAAATAAAACATTTTTAGCAGTTCCCAGTATATTGCTCTAGTCACTATTTGCTTTATTTATGAGCCTATCAGACTCAAATGCATACTCACTCTTACCTGTGACAAACTGGCAAGTGGGACATAAAAATGAAGGATTTTTTCCCTTAGCTAGTGGCTAAGGAATCATTGATCTTCTCTAAACTAACATTAATCTTTGAAAGGCAGTGAGAGGCTTGTAGGTCTTTCATGTGGGTTGACGGCGGTAAATTGGAAAACAAAAAAAGATCCTTTTGTCCATATTCCCTGTTGTTGGGAATATTTTATAATAATGTGGTTGCCCATTGATTATAACATCTGTTTCATTAAAATTTAATTCTTGGAGCATAACTATACACTTTTTAAAATAACTAGGTTAGGCAATATTCTGCAAAATAATTGATTAGAGAACTAGACTTCTGCTGCTGCCTGTAACACTAATAGAGACACAGTGGTGTTGAACTTTTAGAAAATACTCTGAAATATTCAATATAAAATTCTCTAGTTAGAAATTCCAAAGTAGTGATAGACACTATCTTACTTTCTTAGCAGATCAGGTAATTTAAAAGAGAACAAAAGTGCATGGAGGCAATTCTTTTCTAACTTTCTGAAATCAAAGTAGTACGGCTTGGGAGCATGATGTGTGGATATTTGGGGGAGTAGGTTGGATATTTTGATTGCCATGTCATCTAAATTCCTTCTTCTGTATTTCCCAACCCTTAGTTCTGCATGAAAGTTTTATATAAACTGTGATTGCTGTTTTGTTGTTGTGAAGAAGGACGAGGATTGGTAAAACTAGATTTGGATTCCAGTTAGGACAAAGTCTGGGCCCTTTGTCTAAAAGAGATATCGGAAGATGTTAATGTTTTGACATTTATAAAATGATTCTGGGCATGGCTGATAATTCCATATAACAGAATGTGCAGAAAATGTACAGACATTGATTTTATCACCAAAAAAAAAATTAGAACTTGGCAGCAGCAAATGCAAAATTTTAATATGCTCTTCCTTCTACAGTAAAAACTTTGTATGGTAGGTCATACGTACAAAATGTACATATTAATACTTTCCTTTGTTCGTACATGAACTAAATATTTTGATGGCAGAGGAATTAAATTTTTTCATCTTCCTAAGTGGAGGGCAATTTTCAGAGTTGATAGTATTTTCTTTCAGTTATGGAACATATATAAAGTTCCAAATTTGAACTGTGATTTCTGTAGAGAAAGGAAAATGTGGAGACTGATCCTATATAGCTGAAAATACGCCTGGTAGTAAAATTTAATGGATCAAGACATTTAGAACAGTGTATTTTCACATCTTTTATTCATATACTGTTTTACCAAATTATTCCCATCAGCCTGCTATTTTCATTTCCCATATATTTACATACACTTTTTCTAAAATAATGTAAAACTGCGTGGAAAAAAAATTACTAAATTATTATTGAGAGAAACTGAATGAAAAGGAAAGAGTGATAGAAGTTATTTTCTTGTGCAAAGTATCAAATTGCAATCAAGGAAATTTAAAGTGTTCCCCTCGGATGGAATCTGTAGTTTACACAGCTGTGTGGTTCAAGACTGTATCAGCAGAGAAAGCCATAGTGGGTCTCCATAGAGAAGGAAAATGTCTAGGTGAGATGCTAACTTACTGCTTATTCCTATTAAAAATATCCATGTGGCTTACAGTTTAAACATCCATCTCTTCTCTAAACATTGGACAAGCCTCCATTCTGGTATTTTGCAACAGTCTTTCAGTTTTGATTGGAAATGTCTTGACAGCTCACTTTAATTTCTGTTCTGTACTCTGGGAATGTCTCTGTCCTCTCCGTGCTCAGCGTAGGCATCCTCCCAGTGTAACCAAGGGCCTGACAGATTGAACTCAGCGATAGGTATTTTGTCTTCCCTGGTAGTAATGTTAAACTGTATAGTTTTTACTTTTTTTTTTTTTGAGTTGACTGTTCACTTAGACATTGCCTAGAGTCCTCTGTTTTAGTCATTTACCTTGCACTGACTTTATTTTAGATGATAGAGGTTATAAACAGTTCCTAGAAACACATTTCCATTTGCAAATGTTTATCTTTTATCTTTATGGTAGGTGTTTTGATGACAGTTCATCTTTCTGCCACAACTTAGTATATCACCTTCATGAAAAACCCATATTAGCTTTTTCTACTGTGTGTGAGCTACAGCAGTGCTGGAATGTGGCAAAGTGACTGTTTCTTATTCCTTTCTTCAAAACGGAGCTGTTTCCTGACTTGAACTGGCTGTTGAAATGAATACCATTCATGGCGGGGTTTTTGTCTTTGACTTTGGTTCTAAATTCTCCATGTCTTTTTATTTCAAGTCACTTTTCTTATAGCATCTTTGATTCTCAATTGCATTAAAAATGGAACCTCACTGCATATACCCCATTATAGACACATAGATCCCTGTTTCTCCCATATATTGGAACATTTTGCACTCCTAGGACTATCCATTAATTAATAGACTGTGCAACAAGAGCAAAACAGCATCTCATGGAAATACAGTAGTCGTAGAAAAATAATCAATTACATATTCTGTGATGTGAAAGGCTATTCATGGCATTCTTTTGAAAGGCTAGAGAGACAAAGTTAATTTACTTGAGTAATATGTTGCAAGTATGAAAGAACAGAACCAATCATTAAAATGAATTGCATCTGTATAGTCATTTTCAGTGTCTGAGATACAGTGGCAGGCAAAGCTTTACAAACTTATTTGTCATTGTGCAGAGACACAAACATACATGACAAAGAGCAAGCAATATCAGTGAGTGATCTTTGCCTTGAGGCAAAGGAGAGCACCTGCACCTCCATCACTCTGCGCTGTTGTCTTCTGCTGGGGTAACACAATGCCCAGTGCTCAGAAAGAGCCCTGGGAATGATTTCCTTCTCAGAAATAAAATGCTCCTTTCAGTTCCGTAGCCTGCAGTGAATATCCTAAAAGCACTGCCCGAAGAAGAGGAAGGGGTGCAATTCTGAGATGCTAATTAAGTCTTAGGTCAAGGTTAGTCTGAGGTTTATAAATAACTGATGAAAGAATTAATACACAGGTATTGGAGAGGAACTTCAGCATATTAAATGATAATGCAGTTTAGCAAATTTCTGTATTCAAAAGCAAGTGCAGTCTGTGGGAGGGGTTTTTTTTACCACCATTTTTATACCCTGGGGGAGTGTGTGGAGATGGGGGGGAAATCAATGCTTGTATTAAAATAGATCTATAATCTCCTAATAAAATCCTGGTCCCTACGGATAGTCTCTGCACATACCTGACAGCATTTTAATGCCTGAACAGACCGACAGAGTCTGGAGAAGAGAGGGAAGAAATGTTAAATGACCGTAGGTTAGGCATTCGGTAGAGACAAAACCAGGAATAATCCCAACATTTCTTAACTACCAACTGAGAGCTCTTGATCTTATGTGTAGATGTGTGGAAAAAGGTCAGTATGGGTCTATCAAACAAACCCGTGTCAGAGGAACTTACCAATGACAGTTGCGAATTGAACATATATAATATGATGATGCTCTCATGTTAGCTTTTGGTTTGAGTACTTCTTTGCACCACCTTGTACGTGTTGATGAATAAATAAAAGTCTAATTATTAATGGGTAGAAAATATTATATTAGAATTAAAGAATGCTTACTGTTTGGAAGTGTAAATACTCTGATATTGTTCTGTTAGATATGTCATTGTGTGAACCACATAACATAATTAGAGTGAATTTTCACATCACACATCATTTTAATTCTGTCTTTATGGACTGTAGTTGGAATTCTATTTAGGTATAGATTTTGAAACAATAATTATTTTGCCTATTATGGAATACTGAAATTCAAGATTTTCAAGAGGGGGAAAATGCATATTAATTGATGAATTTTAAAACTTTTCCAGATACACTTGTATGTCTTGCATGTTTCTGAAACAAATTTGTAACAATGACAGGAATATTTGAGATTATATATGTTGGAATTTATTAGTTGTATAGCAATGAGATTCAGAGAAGACAGAGCCAGCCCCCTAAGATGACTTAGGCTAAGTCTGGAAGATGAAACAGTTTCAGCTGCCTTGCTGTGCAATAGCTCTGTTTTTGTCACAGATGAGTTGCTAAAGCAACCTTGAGCTTATTGATGATCTTTAAAAGGTCCAGGTCATTAGAGCTCAGCTGGTAGTCCCACTGCATTTTGCATCACGGGCATTTAGTTGTTGTTTTTTTTAAAAAAAAGCATTTCTAATGTAGATTTTAAGGTGGCATATTTTTTAAAATGGTAATTTTCCAGGCATGTTAGTCACAAATTGATGCAAACATAGATCAGGTTTCTGCTTACACAGAATATGACGGATTCTTTTACTAATTAAAAGGAATAAATTCTTTTAAAATCACAGAAAGACATTCCTTTATATATTGTAGTCCTCTAAAAGAAAATGGGAGGTTGTTAATTATTTCTTTGTGGTACTTCTAATTGCAAAATCTTGTGTCAAATAGTTCCAAGAACTCCATGTAACGAACTACCCTAGTTTGTCTTGGCTTTCTGAAATATTTCTGAAGGAGATTTAGTTAGTAATCAAATCCCACTCTTTTCTGTTTCAGAGAAAATAAAGATTTCTCTTCCAAACAAAGCTAATAGTTTTGAGATATTATTTTGATAGCTGCAATGACATCTAATCAGGGGCCAGGCATTGTGTATTGAGCTGTACAGAGAGAGAATGGTCTTTATTCCTAATGACAGAAACTGAGAGCAGGTTGGAAGAGAAATCCCTGTAAGTAGGACTAATATCACTGGGTAAGTAGAAGAGGAGAGCAGATAAGACATTTTTCTGTGTACTATATGGCGGAAGAAAAAATGTGGGAGAAGGAAGGGGACATAAGCTGAACTGAGGGGAACAATTAGTACATTGAGTCAATTCATGTCTGGAAGAAACATGCAAAATCCTTTGCAGGGTGATAAGTGGGGGGTGCATTTGTAGAGGCAGTTTTGAAAGAGAGCTTGTGGCTGTGGGAGTCAGTTTAAATTCAGAGAAGTATAGCTGCTCAGCCAGAAATACAACAGAAACAAAGAAAAGAGCAAATGTGTAAAGGGTGAAGCCAGCTGGATAGAAGGAACTGGGACAAAGATGCTTTGCAATGTAACAGCAAAAGCATCTGTCCTGGTTTGAGGTCCAAAGCATGACAGCATCAGATATGCAGGGGAGGGACATTCAGTGGCTGACAGATAAGACAGTGGGAGCAAAAGAGAAAAGAAAAAAAAATGAGGGTGGGGGGAAGGTTTTGGGGGGATGCACATGAACTATGGAATGACACATAAACTCATCAGGGGAGCAGAGCAGGCGAAAGGTGGCTCAGAGACACAGCCAACTACCTCTGACGGGCAAGTCACGAAAGTGACTTTGATATGTGACAGTGAGAGGGAAGGAGCTGACAGGTCATGCTGAAATAGCTTAGGAACTGGTCACAGTAGAAGCTGAAGTCATTCAATGTGAATTCATAAGACCGTTACAGTAAGAATAAGGTGAGTCTCATGCTCTGGTGGCACGACCACATTTGGCAGAGCTGGAGATGAGTACAGGGGATGAAATTCTGGGCTCAGGACTGCTCTGCCCAGGCTCTTCCTGGCTTCCTGCTAGCTTGAAGTATGAGTTTTGTGAACCACCACAGCCTGCCCACCCCATTGAAACTCCCCGAGAGAGTATGGATGATGAGTATGTGGTAGCTGACAGCACTATACAGGAAGACAAAAGAATGAGAGCTTTAGAACTTCAAAAGAACGTAAAAAGGAGAAAAGGGAGAGAAAGAAAGAACTGAATTTGACACTAGCTTGTATGGAGAACTACAGGCTGACTGCCAGGCATCCAGCAAGAGAAAATAGCAATAAATTATGAATTAAATGTTATAATATTGTGTATCAATTAATGAACCTAATAATGGGGGATGACTTATTTTAGAATTTGTTTTTAAAGTAGGCGGTCTGATCTGACTTGTACAGCTTTGTTTAATCAGTTATTTTGAACAATTATCATCTAGGAAGCACAGGTGTGAATTCCTTTCTAGCTTTTTCTTTTTTGTTTTTAGTTATATAGCTGATTGCAAAGGCTTTTGAAAACTTGACTTCCTCAACAAAGTATTTCAAGTTCCCTGTAATCGTTCTCTATACAAGATTAATTCTTTTCCTGCAGTAAGACATTATATTCAATATAATTTAATTCTTATAGCTTACTGCATGGCTTGCTTGTGAATGTTTACGTGTAAGCAATTTCTCCTTCTAAAAGTTCATACATAATATAGTAGTCCTGATTTCTTTGGGCTTCTAAAGGTGGAAGTCAGCCTGATTGCAGGAACTGGGACAAATCCTTTGCAGCCTAACAGCAAATGCAGCAGTTATTGTGGGGAAAAGACATATAGTGGCTGAGTGGTAGAATTCAGTTGGGCAAATGAGTATACGTTGCATGGAGTATTTAGGGGAATATTTTAAGAGTATTAACTTCTATCTTTCCATATGTCAACTTCTTAGTTATATTTGTATATAACAGTAGGAAAATCAAGCTACTCTTGTAAAGTCTGAGAAATCTGATAGTTCTAATCATCAGAAGGATTTTCTGGAAGCAGCACTGAGTACTTCCAAATGTTGTAACAAATTCCAAATAGGAAAATCAAATCCAAGTGTTTTAATTCATCTCCTAAAGCATTTAATGCTATATAATGTATGCACATATATAAGGAGAGATTTTTGTTTCAATTTGAAATGATTAAAACAATCTCAAAGAGAAGACTAGTGCAGAAAATCAGTATATCACTGAAACATATGGTTAATATAAGCATGCATATTGTCCTTAAAGAGGTGGCATTTGGCAATACAAGTACTTGTTATAGCCTGCTCTTGTATCTTTCTTTTTATTTTCTCTCTCTCACTCTCTCTCTTTTTTTTTTTTTTTAATCTGGTTCTTATCACCCCAGCCAAGGTTAGGACTCCACTATACATAATTATATTCCTGTTTCTCAGATGGAGGTGACTGAGAGGGAAATTAAATTACTTTCTCATGTTAACACAGGATGCATATGGACTGCAGTGTGAATTGAACACAGGGTGGATGAAAGGATCTCCCCAGGAAAGTGGCAGTGAAAATAACCACCAAATTCTCTCTTTTTTTTGTGTTTTGTTTTTCATTTAGTTACATATAAATAAAATTGGGTATAATCTTGGGGTATTCCACAGAACTGTAACAAGATGTTTTTCAAGTCTCAAATGTCCCAGATGGTTTCATTCAAAATAAAAATTAAAACAGTTCTTAGCCCCGAATTTTCAACTTAGAAAGCTCATCTAAAAAGGAAAGTGAGAAGTGAAAACATGGGAACTCAAGTTCAATTTTTTCTAGATTTAGCCCAGAAGACTCATTCAGCTTGAGTATAGCTTAATGACAGCTCCAAATTTATGTCTTAATAGAATACATGCAGATATGAAAAGGACAAAGAAAGGGATTCTTTTCCTACTGACATTTTGTTTTTATTTTCTAATGGGAACAGGAATAAAGATATATGCATTGTATCTCCAGACAATTTTGTTATGCTTGCACTTACCAGATGCATATCATAATAATCATAAATAATCAGAGAATCATAGAATTATCTGGGCTGGAAGAGACCTCCAAAGATCATCTAATCCGACCCCCCCACAGTCTGCAGGGACACCCCAACTAGACCAGGTTGCCCAGGGCCTCGTTGAGCCTCACCTTGAATGTCTCCAGGGAAGGGGCCTCAACCACCTCCCTGGACAACCTGTTCCAGTGCTCCACCACCCTCATTGGAAAGAACTTATTCCTAAAATCCAATTTAAATCTGCTTTTCTTCAGTTTAAACCCATTGCCCCTGGTCCTGTCACTGCAGGCCTTTGTGGCAGTTATACAACACAGCGTGCAGCCAGTTTAGGGAGATGATGCACCTACAGACTAATCAATTTATTATTTTTTTAATTTTTTTTTTTTTTTTGCAAGCGTAGAGTTCAATAATTGGTTTAAGCCAACATAAATGTGAGACATTGCCAGAACAGGCATTTCTGCCTCCCCCCACCCCTGTCATGTTCCTGCCCCTTCACTGTTCTGATAGGAGCACTCACAAGTCTTCTGAGCAAGCCAGGTCAGAGAACTGATATGTCTGCAAATTAATAATTTTTTTTCTGATCTGGGTTAGTTTTAACCACAAGCATTTCCCCGATCCGGTGTGCCATCACACAAATAACTCACACAAAAGAAATACATGGAAAAAAACTTCTTTAGACTCCATCTGGATCGTTTTGGGAATAGTTTGCAATGCACTCTGAAAAACCTTGCCATTAGCATAACTGAGGGGAGAGCAAACCACAGGTGGTAGAGAGGAAATTCTGGTCACTGCTGAAGGAAATAGCTCTACATGCTGCCCTCTCATCACTTCCCTGCCTTCCATACCTCCTGTTTTAATCCTGTGCCCAAGGTATAGCTCATTTTTCTTCATATTTTCAAGATGGAATTCACTAATCTACTCAGAATTCTGGAAAGATACAATCTTGGATTCAGCTTTTTTTTTTTTTTAATTTGTTTGATGTTTTCCTTTAAAACAAAAAGAAGCAGATGCTTCCCAAATTTAAATGCTAATATTTAAAAGTCCAGATTTCAAGTGGATGAAATTTGGAAGTAATGAAAAACAGGAGCTGTGAGAGTAGATCAGAGTTTTTTTCCTAGGGAAAGGAAAATCAGCATGATTATTCAAAAAATGAGCACCTTGCTAACGTTGCAGAACTTCAACACTTGGGAAATAAGACTAAAAACTACAAGCAGTAGGTAATTTCAGATTTTTGCTGCAGAAAAGTCTAGAATTAATTAAAAATATATATACACAAGTAGTGCATCCTGGAGAGCTATCAAGAGATGAATGAATCACAGCTATAATATAGTCAGCGATAAAAGTAGCCAAAGTTCAATGGGTTCAAATTTTACAAGTGCCAGATTTGTATCGTGGCCAATAACTGCATCGAGTGGCCCATGTAAATTTAGGCACATTATGAGACAGAACACCCTCTAAAGGAGGATGTCTTAAATCAGGGAAGCATCCTGGATGTAGGGAGAGAAAGGATCCTTTGTCACACAGAACCAAGGAAGAATTTTTTCATGACACGCTTTAAAAAAAAAAAAAAAAAAATCACTGTAAGGTACATAATCCAAAGGCAAAAAACATTTGAGAGAATTAGGGATGACATTAAAAAACAATGTGTTTTGAAAGATGCAAATTGGAACATTGAAGGGAATGAAGCCAGCTTAAGTGATTCAGGCTGGGACCTTCTAGTGCAAAAAAATAATCAAATCAACAGATAAAGGATTGAAAAATTCTGTAAAGGTGCTCTGCCCACAAAGTGGTCACCCCAGAATAAGCCTGAAGGACATCTGTTCTTATTCAGTAATTTGCAAGCAAACGAGCTCTGCGTTTAGCATTTGCAATCACCAAGGAGCCTGAAAATCTTAAGAACAAAAGGAAAATTGCAAGATTTGAAACAAAGCTGAAGTGAAACCCTGATACCCCCGTGCTTATGAGAAACTGTAAGAAGATTCAGCAGCTATGATGGGGTATGTTACACATCCCTGAATATGCTAGGGCATACTGGCAGTGGAAACATTTGGCAGTTGCTCACTCTTGCAAATGAATTTGGCAGCTGCATAAGAGGACTTGAGAGTGTCTATAGGTAGCAAGGGCTGCAAAAGTTCCATTAGGTCATCGTATAGTCCTCTTTACTGACACGACAGCACGACGGTGCCAAGTCATTTGATCTGGCCATTTTAAGAACTTGCTGCAGCAAGGAGCGGGTGAGAAAGTTTGCAACACCAAAGGTCTCTTATAGGGACAGTTGTTTCATGAGTAATCTACAAAACGAAGGATTGCAGGCGTTATTCTTTAAGGAGGGGGTTGAGGAAGACAATGTTTTGTGAGCCAAAAGTTGCACGAAGACTTCACTTGGAAGTTAAAGTGCTTAAATATGTTCTCAGTAGACTTTTTAGAAATACTTTTAGATCCTTTGTGTTTCAAATAGTATTGTCATTTCACTTGTTTGGGTTTTTTTTCCTCTCATCTTCATATCACTGTTCACCATCAACGTTGCACTTTCTTGTTCTTATCCTTGCTGTACCTGAACTTCTCAGACCATCCCTTTTCTTTCTCCTGCACAATTATTTCTAAATATTTCTAAACCTCTGTCCTTTCGGGGGGCAGTAAGAACCAGGGGAAGCTTTACCTTTTTTTTTCTACACCTATTTCCGTGCTCACCATCTAACACACATTAACTTCTAACAGTTCTTGCAATTGCTGCAAGAACAAGGGTGCATATATCTCACGACAAGCACAAAAACATGTTAACAATTTATTTATTACCTTTACACCACTCTCTTGAAACTAGCCTGAATTGCACTGGGCTGACTCCACAGCTAAAATTCCAAGGGTAAAAGCTACCTACTCTTCTGTCTCCTCTGCTGATGTAAACCATTCTCTCAACATTTAACCCACTGAAATGAGAAATAATCAAATTAGAAAATTAAAATGCCCTCCCCTGTCAAATTTTAAAGAATTTTTGTTGATCTCAGTCTGACATTCTGGGGCCCACACATTTAGATCTGTAACCGTCCTTCAAACTAAGGTTGGCTTAAAGCTACAGCACTCTAAAATATAATGTTTAAGTGATGATACAGCACCATGAATTAGTTTATCACTTAGTAAGTCACATCCCTAAAAAAAGAAAAGCTAAGGGCACCATTCTGTACAAATTCAGAATTGTGTCCAGTTCTTAACACATTCTTTAATCTTCTCTGATCCTTTCTTCCATTAAGCTTTCTGATGACTGATTAGAAAGCAGCTGAGAAATAGAGAGAGATTTGAAAGTATTATTTTCTCAGGATATTTTGTCTAAATTCTTAAATCTCCATTAGCAAGATAGCCTCTAGAAAAAGAAACAGTGTCAGAGAAGCCAAGTTTCTGCAATTCTGCCTTTTCATAGAGAGATAAAAATCTTGGAGATTGCCCTTTTAAACACTAACATCAACATACTTCCCCGTGCAGTATTCCCTGCCTTTGCCATAGGAGCAGCTTCCCTCATTCTTCTACTTTTGCTCAGTGGTTATTT
This sequence comes from Scolopax mira, assembly GCA_004320125.1. Taxonomy (NCBI): domain Eukaryota; kingdom Metazoa; phylum Chordata; class Aves; order Charadriiformes; family Scolopacidae; genus Scolopax; species Scolopax mira. The sequence continues at coordinate 20,649 of BJBW01006497.1, forward strand.
TAAGAGCAGTGAGATAGCCATCTTATCACTGTCTTGTTGATTTTAGGAAAGTCATATTGTGACAAAGCTTCTGTTTCAGGGGAAAACTTAAGGCCCAAAGCCAAGAGCTGGGACTGAACTGTAGTTGTGCTGGCATGGCAACAAAGGGGATCCAAACAATGAGCACGGCCACAGAAAGATTTGGAGACTGTCTTTGAAGGGATCCGTGCCAAGTCTGTAATAACACTCATGATAGCTCTAAAAAACCTTCCAGTTCCCTTCAGTAAGGCATTTCTTGTCCCTCCACCTGATGGTTGCATTCTGTCCATCTTCCCTTAAATCCACCTTCGTATCTATTAGAGATGGGAACTGGAGGAGATTAAAAAAGCAACCCCCCACACCCCAAACTAGGACTTTCCAAAGGGTGGGAGAGTGGAAAAGAAAAGCATCCAAGAAATTTATAGTAGCTGTGTCTTTCTCATTTGCCTGTATTCATTAGACACACGCGGTTGGATAATATATTTCAATAATCAAGAAGAAATTATGCATACTACTTCCCCCAGAATGAATGAAGAAACTGAAAGAATTATTAGTGCTAAATCTGAATTCTTGAAAACAGTTTCTATACAGAGTATTTCCTAGAGTTCTTAACTTTTAAAGTTACAGTATTAGATAATCTCACTTTCTATATACTGCAGACTACATGCTGTGTGTTTGCATGCAAGTCCTGGGAGCTTAATTCTAATAAATATATTGGGATAGTAAGTTCATTTCCCAACACATCCCCTGCCATCCCTTGGAAAGGAGAGTTTGCTTTATATCTGCAGTTTCAAAAATAAGCCTCTGTCTCCACACAGGAAAGAGTATTTAAATCTCTTTCTTGTTTACAGATTTTAATGTGTTAAGTTATTGAAAATGCCTAAAAGATTATTATCTTTACATGCAGCACAGCTCTCTTCAATAGCTGATACATCACTACTCAAAAGTAAAGAACATTTTACATTTACAATTTATATTTTTTTCATTGTAAAGAAGCAACAACACTTCTATTCAATAGGCAAGTTACTGCTGCAAAACTTTCACTTTAATCCCTCAGACTTTTTAGGAAAAATGCTAAATATCTTAAACCTAAAATAACTCTGGGTTGGTGGGTTTTTTTATCTTCTGACCATATAGAACTCTTTTAATTTCTGATTTCATTCCCCTCTCTATTATCTCCACTAGTTCAAATACACGAATCAGAGCACACTCAAGCAGGACAAATGACAAGTCTATTTCACTGTCAATTCACTGCTCTTTTCTCAAATGTGTGAATATCCTGGTTATATCATCTATTACATAAAGCCTGGTTATTCACACAACAGCAAGACGTGATCTTAGTACAATATAATTTATAATTTGATTACTGTGGAAATATCACACTAGAATTATGCAAGTCTGGATTTGTTTTACAGCAGCCTGTAATACTGCATTGCAGATGGCTATGCTGTCCAGGAAAGCAGCTTTGCAGTGGCTGAACATCCCGTAATATGTTGCCTTTGGTGATGAAGCTGGTCTAAGTTTCTTCTTCCTACCTCACTCTTGGTTGCCAGTTCTACTACCATAAGGTACCTGACCAGTCGGCTGGTGGGCAGCCCAAATTCAAGATGGGATGGTTAGGGATGTGAAATCCTTCAGCAGGCTGGTGTATCAGGTAAGCACGCTGGACTCCTTCCAGTCTATGGCAACTGACTCCACATTATCCGACTATTCCTAAATCCAGTAATGATTTCTCCAATTATAGTCTTTAAAACTAAAGAAGGGAGTTCATGGCTGCTGCGTTTGGTGCTTCTGAGCACAGGAACAAAAGCCCTTGAGGACAGTGTTACCCTCAGTTCTGATCACTACCACGCAGGTGGTGATGAATCCATAGTAAGAGGAAGGCCAAAAAAACTCCAAAAAACTACCACAAAAAACTGCAGTGTCATGAGACCACGCAATAGCAGACTAAAGAACCTCTCTTTTTTTATTTTTTTTAAAATCCTGAGAGCATTGAATACTGTTCCCTGTTTTGCTGTCATAGCATCTCCATGTATAACTGCAGACCACACATGACAACAGCAAAGGGGAACTCAGGGGAAATGCTAGGGAAGGTCTTACACCAGCAATGGAGCAGAAGACACCATCTCACACCCCAAGGAAGAACACACTAAGCAAAAGATGTTGCCCTCAAGAGATGCCAGAGAGTCCCAAAGCTGCAGACCAGAAAACACAAGCCATCTAGGTCTAATAAATCAATCAATCAATCACAGATGTATCAGTAAGAAGTCCACCTGCAGCTGGGCAGTGGGGTACTGGCCCAATAAGTGAAAATTTATGTGTACCCACCATGATTGATGTATTAAACACTTCTGGAACCAGTGTCAGATCAGAGATGCAGACAATTTCTCTTCTGATACATTTACATCAATCTAATTTTCTTAACCAAGCCCCACCTCCTGAGATGAACAGAGCAAACAGGTATAGATGACACTTAAACAGTAAAGAAACTACCCTGAACTGAGAAACAGCTTGTCTGTAAATTTGTCTGTTCACTATTTATAAACTGTTCTGTCTAGAAATTTGCAGGGAGATGGAGGACATTTTAAAGGGCTAGCAAAGGAATTTGATACTGTTTCAAATAACAAATTATAACAAAACTTACAAACTTGTAAAATCTAACTTGCAAACATTGCAGTAATAAATTATTGGCACCCAGGCATCCAGTAACTCGGTGATTATTAAGAGGAACAGATGTTTATGCAGTATCTTTTACCCAAAGCCTTAACTGCGTTACCAACTCTTTGTAAAACCATTTGTAGGACCAACTGCACCACAGCTCTACAGGCAGCTCCTCCACTAAAATAGACAGGCATTAAAAATACTCTGGACTGGAATATGTTTTCCAGCTCAATCTGTGAAGTGCAACAATAGAAATGAATGCAATAACAGAAATTACAATTGGTGTTTCTACTTTTTCAGATATCCAAGCAATTCCAGCGTTAATCGATTGATACTGTCATCAATGAAATTAAATTAAAAGTGGATTTTCTTTTATAATAATCAAAATAATTTCCTAAGAGGGTTTTTATTCATATCAAGTCATAGGAGGTATCAGACTACCCTGTAACATGTTCTAGCAAGTCAAAGGAGCCAACAAACATTCCTATTATAAAAATAAAACTGACTTAAATGAGCAAAGAGTCTAAACCTTATAGACTGATGTACTCAGTAAACATTAATATTCCAGAGAAGATAGAGAAAAATATATTCAAAACTGTATGCAAATAATAAATACAGTGTGTCATGGGCATGAAAGACATTCAAAAACATCTGTCAAGGGACATAGGGTGAACACATTGTAACTGTATTTCATAACAGGGTTAATCTGTCTTCATTATTAGCTCAAAGATAGTATTTGAGAGTAGGACTTCTCACAAAGTTCCTCTTGGAAGACACATTGACATATGTTAGTGATGGATGAAAGACAAAGTGCTCCTGAACCAAAAACCAAACAAGAGGTTAGCTGTAACAGAGTAGAACTTCTATACCCAGCTTTTCTATTTATCTACATCAAATAATAAAACTGCAGTCCAACTAGAATGTTGTGTCTAAGAACACAGGAGAAATAGCTAGTCATTTCCACACATAATCTAGTGAGCTCAAAGGAAAAAAACAGAGCAACATCCTCTTAGATGAAAAATACCAACAGAAAGCAAGCTGTAAACTCAGATAATAAGCATAACTTAAATTTGTCATGTAAGTAAATAAAAAAATATATATTAAAAACATTAAGT
>BJBW01006498.1:0-31824 GCA_004320125.1 Scolopax mira
AGCAACACCATGGGCCCTCCCGGGGCCGACCAAGCCATCTCCTTCAATTTCTTCTTGCAATACATGCTCAAATACAAAACTGAAATTTTCTTATCCACATACAGTACAAAATTAAATACTGCAACATATGTTACAATGGCATACACAGAAAACTATAGCATATTCATTTATACATACATAGCAAAACAATCAAAAGAAAAAATGAAAACACATTCTTTTTGTTCCTGTTCCTTGGCCCAGGGAAGATTTATGCTGTTTGACATTTAACTTATGGAATCTGCATATTTAGCAGATTCTATAAAATGCCTTCTTCACCATTACATTTGACTATGACTAGAAATTTACTTTTTATTATTGATTTGTAGACTAAGCTTTTCTAGTAGGTAGAATTGAAAGGTTTTGTGAGTCCTGTACATTAGTTTCTAAGTTTAAAAGAGGTCCTTTCCTCCAAGAAGAGCATAATTTATGATGTACAGTGATATACATTGCATGAGATAAATTGACAACTTGCATGTCTTCGGCTCTAGTCACTTTCTATAAGTAGAAAATACTTCAAATTCCCTGTATGTCTTGTAAAAAGTGAATATTTACTCTGAAATACAAATGCAATTTGTCAGAATACAACACCAAGTAAGATGATCCTATCTTTGGTATTTTGCTTAAAATGTCAGCCAAGACTCTCCACTGTTTCAGGAGGCGTAGATAGAACAAAACCAAGGAAAATCCTCATCCACACTCATACGAATTTAATGAAATTAATTTAATGGATAAATGAATACATGGATCTGGAATATTTAAGGTCTGATTTCTCACTGCAAATTACTTCCATATGAATAAATTTTTGGAGGTTGTGTCCTTTTTTTATGCCCTATGTCAGAAGCAGCATGATCAAGGCCATAATTGTAATAGAAATAATGAAGTACAATGATTTTGAGTTCGCCTTTCATTTATGCCCTTATCTAAACCTTGTGGAAGTTAATCAAAATTTTTCCAATGATACAGTAGGCTTTGGATGAGACATGACCTTACATGGGCATGAATAAAAAAGAACAACCATGAAATCTACAGCAGTTGAAAATGGGAGAGAATCAAGCCTTCTTTAGCTCCTGAAGACTCATTGTTCTTTACGCAGGAAGCTTAAAAATAATCACGTATTATTAAAAAAATACATTTAATATAGTTGTTTCAAATGCATTTTGTAAAGCAGGAATTGCAGTTTTGAGCTACTGAAGAGGCACTTTACGAGAAATTACAAGCAGTTTGCTATTTGAGCAAAATACATCTTTTCTTTTTGGTCCAGGAGGCTGTTCTACTCCTGTACTGATTAAATCTTCCACTGTTTTATTTTGTGATATGTCAGCTTGATTCCAGCTCCATTGTTTAATGTCTATCCTTTTGGACTGTTTCTTGGAACTATGCAGATGAGTCTGCTCTTATTGGCCCCCATCGTACGCAAGACAGCGCAGTCTGCATCCATCATCATGCTAGTTTTACATTAGGGAAAGGCAAGGCCACATAACATCAAGAAGAGCCATTATTTCTTGGTGAACTCTAGGTAGGTCACTGCAAAGACTATTTTGGGGACTAATAATTGGACTTCTTAAGTAGTAAGTCAAGATGGACATATCCTTTTGAAACTGAACTGAGAAATAATAACGGCATTTCACAATTCAGAACAGAAATTAGAGTAACAGGGCTTTTGTCTTTGAACTCCAATATAGATATTCCGACAAAAGATTCTTTGCCTGGAGAATACATGCTTTATTGGCAATCCCAGAAATACAATGTCACTTAGATGAGAGTGAACAAAGCTCAGATACCTAAAGTAGAGTAGCTGAAGAAAGGAAGTGAAAAGAACTGGTACTGCTGAAACAAAGAAAGTACAGAATTTGACACAGAGATAAAGTCTTTCTAATAAGTAACTTACAGGTGCTCTCTCTTTAAGCTAATTTTAAGATCTTCTCACTCCTTTAAAACTCAATAGGGTTGAGCCTGAGTTTGTATTCTCCAGGGAGTGGGTAAAAACTTAAGCCCAAAGACATTTAGATTTAGAGTTCTTGTTTTATTCTGTATCCAAATGGTATGGTGGTTCTCATCTAAACAGGATGAATTTAGACTGAATAAATCTGTAGGATTTAAGACACTTGGAATTAGACATAAAAACTTTGCATTACCTTCTCCCAAATGATGATATTTGATAGGTAGATCTCTAACTAGGGTTACCACATTTAGATAAAATGTACCCAAAGCACCTAATAGAAAATACTTTGTCTGGTTGTCTCACATATAGAAGATGCCACAATTTTTACAAAAAAGAGAAATCTCTTTTCCATGAAGTCTAATGAATGCAAAGTCTAGATTTCCAAACCTTATCTGTACCTTCTTCACAAGCTTTTTTTTGTCCTCCAATGAGCCAGAAGTTGTAAATAATTCTGAATCAGCAAATGATGATCATCATACTAAGGATGTGACCCCTTTATTGTTATGCACATTCATTTTCTCCTATTGTGTATTACATTGGCCTTACAATGAACAGCAAGTTTTCAGGGCAGAGACCACAGCATTTGAATAGTGTGTTCTTCCAATAAAAATCCAATCCTGACTGGACTTACCATTGCAAATACCAAGCAATCTTAAAAACTCAGTAAACTATTATGGATGTTAGTCTATCTGATTGCCCAAGATTATCTCCAAATGTTTTTAGCTTGTACTATTTCATGCTGCATAAAACTGTCATTATATTTGAATGCTGGGTGTGGATTTTTCAGTATAAAACTACCAAAAAGGAATAAAGATACCAGATAATTCAATTAACTCAGTTTTGCCCTGTTTCAATTAGAACTCCTAGATACTCTAAGGAAAATTTCTTAAGCACTCCACAGATGAGAAGTATGTTTCCCATACTGAAAATCTGAGAAAAATACCTACTATTGGTAATTTTTCCTTAAGAAAAGTCAGAGTGCCAGAAGCACTCAAGCATGTGTTTATTGGGTTCTTATTCACTAAATCCTCTCCTGACATTAATTTTCTTGCCAACTATAGTCTGATTGCTAAACCTCCCATTTCTGGGTAAGATTATTGAAGAGATGATAGATAGCAAATAGTGTCTAGCAGCATCTGCTCTTAATTTTTAGCCACCAATCAGTCAGGCTTCAGACCTTGACATGGCATCTGAAGGGCATCAGTTTCAGTGACTAGAAATCTCCCTAGGGCAATGGGACAATGTTCAGTGTCCTTACTAATAACTCCAGGTCTTAGTGACCTTCTATCTTCAATGCCAGAGACTATCAGGTGCTGGTTTTTTGACAGTGGAACTTGACGAGGGCTAAAAAAACTTATGCTGGAGAGGATCCTAATGGGATGTGATTACTTGCTTTTCCTCTGCAGGGGCTTTGATTGTGTTGCCTCTGAAGTACAGTCCTGGCAGGTTTCATCCATTTTTTTAATGTGCTAAGGGGAAGACAAGCTAGGAAGTGGCAGCAGGAAACTGACCAAATTTGCAAATGTAAAGCTGATGATTTTCCATTTGGCCTCCTATTTTACCAGATTCTGGCCCTGAATTAAATTCTTCCAGGTAAGATTTCTTGCTGTCATGGAAGCAATGGAAGCAAAGGAAAGCCTAGTAGCAAATGAGGAAAACTTAAAACCACTCCATTTTAGAAGAGTATCTTCCTGCACATTTATAAGGTGCTGTGCAGATACATGGTCATGCTAAATTTATTGCACTTCTGGTTTCCCAAATTAAAAGCATCCATATACTTGTTTCTGTTATGCAATTATAACAGAGGCAGATGTTACTATTCTCAGCCACACTTCTCTTTTGCCTGGGCTACACCTCAAGGGGCCTCACAGATGACCTGCCATGAAATGCTAATGACATTCACATGCAAAACTCAACAGTCAAAGACCACCTAATTGGGATCTCTCTTCCAAACCCATCCACATACTGCTCTGAGTGCAGCCAACCAAAGACAGGGTGGTTTGGGTAGTTCAGAGAGCTTCTTTGCTCATAGTATTATGTGTTAATCAATTTTCAAAGATCCAGATGCACTGCAGAAAATACGTGAGCAAAGGGTTGCATCCAGGTATCAGTGGTGGTGTCTAATTCATTCTGGTTTTGAGGTTTCCTCCCTCTCTGCCTGGGGGAAAGCAGAACTAACTGTCCCTTCTCCTGGGAAATGGTTGCTTGTTTACTCAGATGCCACAATGACGGATAGCTTGAAATGGGGTGTGTGTGGGGGGGTGTGTGTGTATACATACACACCAGCCCCTATCCTTCCCCCCCATACAAAAACAGAGAAAAGGTTAAAATAAGGATTAATGTCAAGCAATGAGATCAAAGTTGCCATAGATTTAAAACCTTAATGAGAAAAACAGATTCCAAAACAACCTCTGAAAAAACCTTGCTTGTGTTGAGGGAAATATAAAAATAATAGCTTGCTGCTGTCTCCAGGATGTATTTTATGGACATTAAGCATTTCTGTAGCATTGTGGACCCTAAATCTCAGAAAGACTTTCCATTTCATTCTCCCTTCCCCCCAGCGAGGTGTCTGATGTGCATTCCCTGGTTCTGGGTAGTTATGATGTAATGTGTCTGTCAGCAACACACACCACTCTCCGCTCCTGGTCAGAGCCTCCCTCCTTTCACATATGGGACATATTAGGTTTTTGGAAATCTAAGTCCCACTGGAATCAGTGGGTGCTGCAGCCTTCCCCTTCCAGCTTCACAGATTCAAGTGGTTACAGGAGACAGTTTATATGTAATCAGATGGAGATCTAGTAACATGTTTTTGAATGTAATTACAAGCCAATTCTATTACATTCTTCAGAGCCTGCATGAGGCATTTCTTGCAGTACATCAGTGGCTACAGTGCACTACCCTGAGAGATTTAAGGCACAGGATCTAACAAGAAGAGAGCAGGGGAGTAAGTGAATTTGCAAATAAATAAGGGACACAGTGCATGTAGAGCTATAGATATTGAAACATTATGGATTCTGAGCAACATAAAGCAAATTTTAGTGAACTTGAATCTTGTTTTCCTCTATTACTACTCCTGTTTGTATTATATCCCAAAATGTCCATGAATCTACTGCAAGAGAAATCTGAGAGCCTGAAGAGAACAGCACAGAAAAACAGACCAAATATCACAGGGGCACACAACCTGCAAATTCAAATAAGGCACCAATAATTCAATTTGAGCCAAGTCTTAAATTTATCTCTAGACAGAATAAGGTAAAAATAGTCTCCTCAGATATTTTGGCCAAAATTTTGTTTTGCAGGCATATTTTCCTAACATTAAACTGTTCTAAAATGATTGGAAATATATCTCAGCATTTAAGGGAGGCAAGCATAACTGTCTGGAAATATTAATAACATATATTTTTCCAGCATAATGAGGGGCACTTATAAATAAGAAATTGTATATCAGATTTGTAGAATTCACATAAAAAGCTGAACATAACCAGAATATCATGAAAAATATTGAACATTGATGTGTACTATACTTTGCAGTGTTCTCTGAAGAGAAGTAGGAAGCTCCATCACTTCAATCTCTTAAAGGTGGATTAAGGAAAACATAAATACACATTGGAAGGCAAAAATTACAATTAGCAGATGTGAATGACTAAACATTTCTAGCAACAGATCTTGTCTATCTCACATTCTGTTTGGTTTTTTATTAACATGAGAAATACAGAGATACACAAAGTTACGTATCATCACAGCATCATGCTACCTTCCATGGACAGAATTTATCAGATGATATTTTGAAAATCCCATTCAATCCCATTTCAAAATCTCCAATGCAATGCTGCATTGGAGAAAACCAAAGCTATCAGAAACCAACCTGAAATGTGAATGATATGTAGCAGTTTCTAGTCTGATTATTCAGTTCCATTCAGTTGTGAGAAACTGAATAAGGACTTGCCTATTGAAAGTCCTTGATTATGGCAAACTGCAGGGGCATAAAACTGCAGGGCCGCAGCCCCATTTAGGTGTTTCTCTTAAAACATTTGTTGAGCTTTTGAACTGCAAATATTAACTTGAATTTTTTACCTTCTGCAACAGTTATTCAGATAGTATTCCTATTGTGGAGAATGAATAATAAACACCTTAGTAACCTGAAAAAACTATCGTTTCAAGCCAGTACTCAATAATAGCCTTTCTACTCTAAATAAAATTTTATATGTGTGATTGTCAGATACGGGTTTCTTCCAACAACGGGATATTGAAACAAATTATTTTATAAAACATTTCACTGTGGAATCTTTTTTCACTATTGTCACTTCTGTTGTTGTTATTTGGTAAAAAATCAATCCTAATTGTTAAACTGTAACCGGAATATGTATCTTTATTCTCAAGTCCAATATTTAATAATCTTTTGTACCCAGAAAATCATGTAATAACATCTCACTTCATTCCCCTACAAAATGGGTGATGTCCTCTGCCCTGCCTCACATAGCTCGGCATCAGGCTTTGAGACTTAATTAGTTAGAGTCGGTTGAGTGCTTTAAAATTCCCAGATCAGATGTGTAGAGGCAAACGGAAATCATCTTTGTTTTTCTCAGGTGTCTTCAATTGCCCTGTATATACACAGAACATACGTTTGGTTGATATTCTTTTTATTATTTTCTGATTCTGGCAAGGTTGTTTTTTTCCTTCTGCTATTTTAATATCTCGAGTTTAGGATTGGGAGAATAAAAAGCCCCTGTGGATGTACACGGTGTGTAGCAGCAGCTGAGATACCACAAAATAAATGTAGAGTCAAAGAAACACACTTACCTAAATAAAGAGGTGCTGGCAGGGAAAGTCAGTGAAAACCTTTACACATCTTCCCTTGCAAATAATAAGAAAGGTATCAAAAGATTTCCACATTTCCGGATTTTAAAATAACTGGAATTCATAAGTCTTAAGAAAAAGGACTTTGCTAAAGTGAAGTAAGTTCAGTCTTCACAATGTAATTCAAATTGTACTTGTAATTCAGGTCTTGGAATTAACCCACTGAAGCAAAGCTTGAAAAGATTTAGATTTACTCAGGCTACCAACAATACAATAATGTCTTACAATTTCACAACTCCCTGTCTATTGGTGATACTGCCAAACGGCGGTAATCTGTCAGTCTGAGGCTCAGAGTTGCTAATTTTTAAAAAATGAACCTGGACATCATTGCCGAGTTTCTCTGGCTGAAAACTTATATGTAATTTTTAATAAGGATGAGATCACAACTGAGCTCTTCATTGAGACATCTGGGGAATAATTTTTACCATGGTATTTAAGTCCCATTTTTTCCAGGAGAAGAGGAGAGAATGTTCAGGAGAGAATTCCCACACTGTCCAACCATTGACTGATGAAAATAGACTCTCTCACAGCATTGTCCTGCTTTAGGAACAATTCACATTACCTCAGCTACCACTATCTTTCCTGGGAATTAATCTCTTGGGTATTGAGCAATTGGCATTATTTTATAATATTATTTCATTATATCATTATTATTTCATTATAATAAATTATTGTATTAATATAATTATCATTATTATTATTATTATTATTATTATTATTATTATTACTAGGAGGACAGTGGTGGGGACCAGAGAGGGAGAAGAGAGAGGGAGGAAGGGGCTGGAAGAATGTCCTGGTTGAGGATATCAGTGTGTGGCAGAGCCCATCCGGGCAGCCTTCTTTTTGCGGGGCTGTCTGTTGGTTTTCCATACTACCAATTTAGGCTAACTCTGCCATTATATCTTTATCAAATTTGGCAACAGTTCAGACAGTAAAGTATACCAGGTTTAAAGCTTCGTTTTCAATAGATATGCTCTTTGCCTGACTACCAAATAATGCCACAAAGTGAGTAGCACTATTATGATGAGGAACTTAAAATTTCAACAACTTATCCATCTATTTTTAGAAGTGTTAGGATTATTTGGAAACCCCTTTCAATCTTCAGGGTACACTGAAACCAAGTCTTCATTGTTTTAACCTCCATCCCCAGTTGCAAGTCAACTTCAGTTAACGGGGTGCCTCCACTGATTTCAGTGGGCTTTGGATTCAGCTCTAAGTAAGAGAAATCTGTACTAAACTAAGTGAAAGTCATGTACTTCGGTGCTATGTAAACAGCAAAAATATTAGGAAAACATAATGAGTTCAAAATTAAACACACACACAGATAATAAACAAAATGTTTTGTGCAGATACTGTTCCCACATAGGAAAAAAAAATTACTGGGAGTAGCATAAGGAAAATATTGCTGGTAAAATCAGAATTCTTTCCAGCATTTTATATGATACCCCTACAGGGATGATATTTGCTATCAAAATATATATACTTTTTCTCTCATAAATAAGACATAATTTAGCATTAGAATATTGTATTTTCTGCTAAAAACACCGTATGCAAAGCAGTGCAGTTTTACATATATTTAGCTTCCTGCTTTCTCTCTTTTAAAACATTTATTAACCAGAAAGACCTCACTGACATGTAAATTTCATTTTCTATGCCCAGCAGATTAAAATACATCTGTTTCAGACATCATTCAGTAAAGAAATAATTTGAATAGTTCATTTTATTAGAAAAAGATTTATGTCAGCATTCAACTATGACAAGAGAGGGGATAGTGGCATGTGCACAATACTGGAAACAGATTTTCCATGAAAAGTATCTGTATTGAACAGAATTGTGCCAGAAATAACGTGGGTTTTCTATCATTAGGTTAGCCCAGTAGGCTGTGGACAACACTGGTCTATCCAGGTACAGATATTTTGTTCCCTCCCTGGACAATTCACTCAGTCTCTTGAATTAGCAGCTGAGTGAATCAGTGTACATTTAATACACATCAGGAGAACGTGCATGATGAGGTAGATGGGAGTCAGTCCTGTCTGGCTATATGGAGCTCCATGTGTCAAGGTGAGAAATCTCTTTCTCTTGGGCATTTAATTGTACTGTCGCAGGAAAATTCCTTTTTATTTTATTATTATTTTTCTTATAGTTTGCCACAAGATCAGTAGGCTAGATATCTCTTTCATAAAGGCATAGTAAATATAAAGCATATTAAACACACGAATAACACGTTAAGCTGCAGTATCCTGTGCTATATGATCTACCAGCATATTATAACACACCGTGATAAGAAGGTGATAAAGTGCCATGCATGGCTAGGTAGTTTAGGGAGTGATAATAGAATACAGATCCCATCTTATCTAGGTCACTAGTCTGAAGGCAACCTGGTTTTTTGTGATTGAAAGTCATTGCTAGCCAATGGATTTTTAGTAGTTTACATGGATTGAGACCATGATAACCTCATGTTTTCCAGAGAAAGTATTCCCCCTCATACCAGATGACCTCTAGTTTCTTCCAGGCCTGGACAAAAATGACTACTGTGTTTATAAATACATAATTCTTTTAAATGCCACAATAGCATGCATGCTGTCATGCAGTCATAATGTAAATATTAAATAATGAGTCAATTTCTGTGAATATTCACACCAAGTTCAGAAAAATGCTTAAGCCTGTCAAAATTAAAGGATGCTTTTCAGAGCTTGCCTAAATACAGAAGGTGGGAAGCTTTCTTGAACCAGAAAAGGAAAGGAAAATATGAAATGGAAGAAAGGATGTATCTGTTGAACAACTTCTTTGGAAAAAAAGAAATAATCACATCATTCAATGAAATGTTAGCAATGTTATTAAAAAATATACTGACAGGTAGATTCAGAAGGAAGGGGTGTCTCTGCACCTCTAATAGTGTCATACTATGTTAGTAAATCTCAGATGTGGGTCTTGAAACTAAATTACCACAGAACCTCAGATGCAAAATGCAAAATAAATATATGTCACACCAGCTGAGCATATTGCAGCATTCTAATGTGTTCCCATTCCTACAAATATTTGATAATAGTGAACAGCCAATGCAGGCTGCAGCAGAAAAAGAGAGTACCAAAACAGAGTTAGAAAGTTATGAAATTCAACACAGTCATCATTAAAGCTTAATGATAATAAAATAAAAAAAATGACATACAAAAAATTTTGCCTAAGTTGCAAATCTCTGCCAACTAAAGGAATCTTTTAAAACATATATAGGATTAAAATACACTTGCTTTACATACCTACAAGATAATGATACAAATCTTAAGGAATTAAAAAAAAATATATATATAAACCAGATTGAGAAATTGAACTAAAATAGAGACAGAATAGAAGCAAATTTGGGGTAGAATACTAAGGGCTTTTTAAGCACTGGCTATGGTATTCAGCAAACACCTTTTTTGTTCTTTACAGTCAAAGGCATATATAAATTTGCCCTACAGAATCTCAAAAGATGTAAATCTCTGCATTGGTCTGATTCTAATCTACTAGAAACAATTGTTAAGAAACTAAAAATCTGGTTTGCTTCAAAAGCCTCAGACTCAGCTTTGAATTTGGCTAACTATAATTACAGATTTAGAAAACAGTTCCTCACATTGCAATACAGTTATGAAAATGACCACTATTATTCATGAAGAAAATCTTGATTTTGTACAAAAATTAGTATCTAAATCATTGAAATTCTCTCTTAAATAAGTTTGTTGCATTATACTTTACATATTTACGCAATGTATTTCCCATACATATCAATATTCAATTCTATGTAATTAAGTTCAATAAATATATAAGCTAGTGTGAATAATGAGCTTGTAGTTACTATTCTGTTCTGTCCATAAATACACAAACACAAATCAGAAAGTTTTACAGACTGGAATTAATTTTTCTCAATTTTATGATCATGTTGGAAGCCATTACAGTTTGTTACTAAGATATATGAATACTTCCCTATTTTCACAATGAAAAATTGGAGTAATAAATGAGCTTTTGACCACATTTTCCTGTCTGCAGTGTACTGCAACACTTGATTAGAGATCTCCTGAGAAGGACATTTGTGATAAGAAGGCACTATATGTCTTAATTTAAGGACCATTTCCCAGTTAAATAAACCAAATTAAACTGGCCATAGCAAAATAGCAAAAAGGAAAATCTTTTTCATGATGCCAAACATCTGCATTCCTCCTTCTGTCATAGATGTGATTTCCAACCATTTGAACCTCCTGAAGGATTTACAGTAAATGAGAAGCAGAGAAGATGGCCACTTCATTGTGCAGGAACAGGCTAGGGCCCATACTCCATTTATTTCATGAATGAAATCAGGTATGGCAAGCTTTGGTTAATCCATTCCTGCTCCAGGCAATCCCTGTTTTATTCAATATATAACAACCTTAAAGAAAGCAAGCTAAAGAAAATCCTTTGGAGAACTGTGTATAAAAAGCTGTTTCCCTTAATTAAATTATTGGCAAATAAAAAATACCTGATATTCTATCTCTGAATTAGATGCAGTGACATTCATCGTAAAGGACCACAAACTGTCTCATACAGCATGTGTACATGTTTGTCATGCCCACAGTTTCACAAGAAGGTGAAATTATCTGTCAGAATAATTTTCAGAACAATCAGAAGAGTTGCTTTCTTCCATCAAGATGAAAAAGGGTGCATAAAGATGCTGCTTGTCATGTCTGTATTTTTCTTTTACAGGAAGGAGATTCAGGTGCAGGCAGGTGGAGCACCACGGCCAAGCTGGCAGGATCAGGCCCAAATGTCCTATTGCTCTTTCAGAGAGCCGTGGGAATAAATTTACTCTCAATAGTTTCATCACCATCACCATCACTACACTTGTAGTTAAATACCGTTCAATTATTAAGGCCAGTAAAAGTCAGAGAGACTAAAAGAAAGAAGAAATCTTGGAAAGATCTGAGGGAAAAATGGCATCTTTTACTAGTATAAAGATTCTTTAACTTTGAGCTCTACTAATGATAATTTCTGTGACCAAAAATGTCCCCTTATGATTAATCAATTATGCAAACCATCCCCATTTCAAGGCCAGTAAAGACGTATTTAATGACATTTTTCATGCATCTCTTGTCTTTAATATATTATTTTTTCCCTTTGCTCTGACAGAGCAATCTGCTCTGCAGAAGCAGCACTGTGTGCCTCAAATAAAATCATTCCCCATATCAAGAAACAATTGTTTATTTATAACGCATTCTAAAGATTGATCCTTTTAAAAGAACTGATTCGGTGTTCAGCTTATTTCTCTGCAACACGAGTTATTCCTCCACCAGCATGTTTCAGTTCCAACATTAATGGCATGAGACACTGAGGACAGCAGGCCCACCACGGCGTAGTTTTTTTCACGGTCTCTCCTTTCTGCTGCCTGAGGAATGATCCCGTCTCACCTTGGATATACCCTGTGTCTAGAGATGCAGCAAGAAGTCATTTGGTACTTTCACCAATTTGGTTCTGGGTGTCTTCTGGGCAGAGAATGGCGATAATCCCAAACTGTGTTACATGATGTGGGCTGTCACATCCCTATGAAATGAGCTGAGACAGACAAGCTCATTTTAGTTAAGACCAGTCCATTGCAGCATCCGAAGGCCTGAGGTCAGTGCCTTATGTGCCACTCTGCAAAGCAATTTACAAGAGCCCTGTTTACTGAAGGGAGAAGAAAGAATCCATCAAGGAAGGAACTATTTAAGACAATGGCTCAAAAAATTATTCCAATTTTATGGCTGAGCTTGACATTGCATGAAAGACAGAGGTACTTGCTAAACAAACAGCAACATGTTAACAGGAGGGACTAATTTATTATCATGTATACAAGTCCTACGAAGATTTGGGGAAGATCAAAGGAAAGCCACTTTCACAGTTGTATTGCTCAGGTTTAGTTAACACACAAAGATCCCATTTATGGAAATAACAATGCTTGGGTCGTTAGTACTGCCACAAGAGAGCAACTCCACCATCTCTCCCCTTGTCATCATCTGTGCTACGTGGTGTAAAACAATTGTCACTGTAAATTGCATCCTGCACTGAAAAGTGAGAAAACAATTGCAATGCACCACTGGAATTAAACAAATAGTTACGATGAAGAAAAACATGTGCTCTACAGTTCCAGATGCATTCCCTTCTCTTTTGAAAGATGCAATGTAACCTTAATTAAACTCATATGCTTAAAAGTAAATACTTATTTATTATAGATTGCCCTTCCCCAAAAAAAACTTAGTAAAAATATAAATTCCTGAAGAATAAACTTGCGTTGCATGTACTTTGTCCATGATAAAACAGATTAAAATAAGAAAAACTAGGATAAAGGAGTCTCTGGCATAGCTGACTCAAGATCCCCATCTAGCGTCCAGATGAAGATTAACAGAACATTTTAAAAAATTGTATTTTAAATTAAAAACAAATAAACAAACAAATCAAACCAAACCAACCAACCAACCAAACAATAATAATTAAAAAAAAACCCAAATATTTCTTTCTCTAAGATTTTAGGTCTCTTCATTTTATGGTACACCATGGTCTAGACATGGACATATTTCATTTTATGGCCACTGATTAGTTTTCTTTACCTCACAAGTGACTTTTCTTCACTTCTATATTCTATTCTATTCTACTCATGTCCTTATACTGCCCTCCTCCCTTACTTATGAGGGCAGGAGGATGACTATGCTTATGAGACATTTTAAGGAGTACATGTTGTGATATGACTAACATATGCCATGTATTTTTCTCGTCTTCTCTTTAGTAGCAAAGTCTATTTAGGGACATGTTTAACTAAGCTATATTGCAGGGAAGAGTGGCTTATAACTCCACTGAGTTTGTCTTAATTGCTTTCTGTTGTTGTTAGTGCATATACACAAATTGTTACGAATTTTTACCCTAAAAAGCAAGACCAGTATAAAGTGCTGTGTGCTCACAGCAGCAGGTACCATGGTTTGAGAAGCTCCTGGGCTCCATCACTACCATTTGGACTGACACATTTCTCTCCCATAGAAACAACCATCCTGACAGAGGGTATAATGGACATGGGATGCACCCACACCTGATCCTGCAAATAAAAAACCCTAATATTTAATCCCAATTTACCATACACACTAAAACAAGTCTTTAAAAAAGCTGTTTAAAGTTGAAGGGAGGGATCAGGTAGATCCAGAAGTGCTGACCCGCACCTCCTGACTGCTGTGTAGAATCTTACAAAGGGTTGTTTATCAAGGGACACGAAGGGTTGTTACCCTTCCATTTTATGGTCCTGGATGAAGGAACCTCAGGGGACATAGTGCTTTGATGGTTATGTGGCTCAGAGTCTCTCTTACTCAGGTGCAAAGTTCTGAACGGTATCTTCACTGTTGGGCATAATCAGCTCGGGAGAAGGAGGAAGCGCATTATGGGATACCAGCCATACTTAAACCAGAAAATGCTAAGCTGCTGAGAAAGGTTGTTTTTTAATATTTTTCCCAATAGGTTTGTAACAAGTATATAAAAAATTTGTAAGAAAATCTCTTCTCCTGAGATATTCCTGGACTAGAGTAGTCTGGATAAAATGAGCCGGCAGATGTCTTGGGCTTGTGCTCCTTCCCTTAACATGAACTAGAACATTTGATGAGCACATTTATAAAGCTGACCACGGTTTCATGATTTCATAGAAATGTAGAAATACTTAGGTTGGAAAGGATGCTTAAGATCATTGAGGTTCCCTAGTTTTTGCAATATTCCTTAAATTTACAGTGGTGAATGCCCCTAGAATCAGTAATATTTCTGAAAGTGGAATCAATTTTTCCAGAGCAGGACTGTAACTAAGCATATTACAGCCATGCTGAACTCAGCAAATGAAAAGGGGTCTATAAGCTGGCTCCTAAATCCAAGTGGAAATTCTGTAAGGCAAGGATAAAACACTCTGTCTTTTCTATATTTAAACTTTCAGATCAGGAACGGGCTTTCTTACACACAAAGACCACATACTTCTGCTGCAATATGTAGACTACTGAGGCAATGCCTCCCAGCTCTCGTCAGAGGCTTGTCCCAGGAGTTGGACAAATGAAAAAGAATTTATGGGAGTGAAGTGCACAAGCCCTATTAGTTAGAAGGATATAAACAGGCTTGAAAGAAGACAACAAATACTGTAGGTGATGGACAAAGTCATATCTACAGCATCAGATTGTCCTGTAGACACCAAGACAAAGGGGATTTAGGAATGGAGGTTAAGGGAGCCATTCTCTCAGATATCTTCTAAGTGTGGGGGCAACACAGGAAAAAGAAGGAAAATGCTTCTGGCAAAGGGTATAAATTAAGGAGTAACAGCTGGCACTCATAGGGTGGATGGAGGTGGGAACTGACCATATCAAAACCAAAGAAAGATGTGGAGGATGAGAAAAAGGACAAGTACCTGACAGTTGAAGTGAGAAAATCACAAGAACAAAAGGAAGTGAGGGAGGTAAAGTCTCATCAGCTTAGTGTGGCCAATGCACTTTATGGCACAGCGCAGTGTCTTTCTTCCTCCATGAGATCACTAAAGCATAAGGGCTGAGGATCAGAGCTATGCTTTTTGCTGTCATTAATACTATTATTTCTTTCAAAGTAAAAATCAACTACACCTTCTAAAGAGTAACAGGAAAATTATAAATTCATATATAATTATATTCTATATGCCCATATTCTTGGATTGTTAGAAGCATAAATATGTCTAAAGTATTCACATTTCTTTTATATTTTTAAATAGAATCTGTTGACTTTACCCATTGTTCTGTCTCCAGGTAAAGTAGTTTATTGCATATAAATATATACAGTGCATGTCTTCCTTTAATTCAAAAATCCTTAGCTTTTCTTTGTCTGCACTTACATGACCTGTTAAATATTTTGTTTATACAAATGACAGGGAAATGACAAATAAAATTAATATTAACAAATTTCTCATTATCTTCTGTATACCAGTGAAATAATCAGTGGTCACTACATGTCTTCCACCAATATTTATTAAGCCTTGTTATCTGTGTTCCTGGTGCTTTTAAGAGGAGCCTTCATATCCAAATTTCTTTCCTCTTCAGATCAGTTCTGGAATTCCTTCCCCATCAAACTTTGCTTTCCTCATTTCCTATGATTATCCAAATCAGGTCTCGTAGCTTCCCATCTGGTATGTAAACATGTCCCCATTAGTAGTTTGTCCAGGATACATTTTGTAGGACTATGTGGTGCTGTTTGATAAGATAGCAAGAAAGAAGCTATTTTCTGATTCAAAGATAGGGTATCTCTTCTGACAGTTTGTGTGGCAGTTAAAAAGTTCTAAAAACATTTGGATTCCCATTAGCACTCTGATGGCAGGGCATAGATAAAACATGTCAAATTTTATCAACACGCAAAAATTTCCTCAATTCTTAAGGTGTAAACCCAGCCCTGTTATATCAAACATTAATTCTTTAGGTAAACCAAAAGTCACAGAAATGAAGGGATCTGTAGGGTGGAGGACACTGTGACTAAAAAGCATAGACAAACTGGCCTCATTTGCAAAGTTTTTGTCCAAAAAAGGGCTGGCAGAAGCAGAGCGATCTTGCTGCTGTTGGCAGGGTAGCCACTTCGCAGGGATTTCTTGGTGAAGAAGAAGCTTTCAGCTGTAAAAATCAGCAAGGTTTACAGTTATAAATTGATTCTCTATCATCCTTAGTATCTCACCACCAAACATGCTGTCCCCTTTAGCCTTTCATGTGAGGTGTCCTGAAGAGTTTTCTTGTTAAGAGTAATTTTCTAGCATCCTGGGCTTTATACACACAAGAAGTATCTGTTTTCTACTTAAATTAATTCTTCTTATAAATAGTTACATTCCCACAGTGGTGCAGTGTACTTTTCAATAGCATCTATGGATTTGAGGGGCTGCCTCCCATCGCATTTGTGGGAATTGCTTTGGTACTTGGGCTAATACGACCTCATCGGTCATGGGTGCTCTCTTTCTTGGGGACTACAGCAGTATTTAATAGTAGGCTCAAGGCATTTCCTGGGTCTGTCCATGCAGATTAAAAAAATGCAGTACTTTTTCCAAGCTTGTAATCTTCCTCAGTCCCCTCCCACCAGTCTTCTTCTGAGGACTTGGTATCATTAAGATTATATTTATGTGACCCTTAAGCAGTTTGCTATCACTTGGTTCCAACCCAATTATAGACAAATGGGGACAAAAGCTGTCTCAGACTCCAAATTAAAACAGAGAATAACGTGTCCACACTGCCAGTCTAAAACTAACTCAGGTGCAGCCACAAAAGCTGTAATCTCAGTTTTGGGCTGGTAAACTCTCCCTGTGTGCTCCTTGTACCCCAGGGAAATCATTACTCATCTCTGGCTATGAATAGTCAGAAGCTAAACTACAGTTATATTTAAACCAGACATTATTTATTCAAAAGAGAGGGAGAAACAGAAGATACTGACAAAGCCAAGAAACAGAATAAAATCCTGAGTGGAGCCTTCCTAGAGGAATCTAAATATCATTGTGAAATAGTGGTAGCAGTAACCTTCCACAACTCCACCGACTCTCTCCCAGATATCAGCAATCCCTGACAGGGAGACTGCTTTTCTTCATCTTCCAAAACATTTGGTACTCACTTCCAAGAAGAGGCTATGGCAGTCCCGCCCCGGCTCCTTCCTGGGCTCCAGCCAGGGAAGCTGCTCTGAACTGTGCTCGTCTCAGCCACTGCTTGAGAACTGCTTTAAATCTACACATTTACCAGATGCTGGGCCCTGCCAGCTTTGGCAGCTGTACCATCTGTCTCAGTCCCTATGATGGAGTAGACTTGGTGGGCTGTTTGTAACTCCCCTGGGTCCCTCTGCACAGAGTATATGTCGCCGGGACTCGCTACCTGGGCTCTGCCAGCAAAACCCAAGGAATTAATCCATCTGAACGCCCCGGGGCAACAACCAGGGTAATATCTGTTACAAACTGTTTCCCTCCATCTGCATCCCAGAGGAGGTAATTTTTATTTTCATGTAGAACTCCCAGTTTCAGAAGAGATGACGGCCTTGGATCTAAAATCTATAAAGGCTTTTTTAAAGTTCTATCAATTCCTTCTTTCTTGTATCTTTTGGCTGAAGTCTGGAGAAATTATCACTTGCCCTTGGAATTCAATGCTTCTCTCTTTCCAGGTTGCCTGAAGGATCTTCTTCTTATCTCTCATTTCCACTAAAGTCACAAGCATTGTGTTCTTGGAAGGAGTATCCTTGAGTTGGTTGTGGGTGAGTATTTTAGAGCATCAATCAATACAGGAAACATCTCATTCTCTGGCAGCTCCCGAGCAGCAGACTGACATTTTTCTAGGAAATCCACTAGATCTTTTCTGTCAGTTCCAGCAGAAGATACTGAGATTTATTCACACTGAGGGTCTGATTTAAATATTAACTTGTTTCTGAGAATTTCAGCCCTCTGAACATGGATTATATGGCTTGTTTTAACAGATCTTTGCTTTGCCTGCATGCAGAAGGCTCTTGTGTCTGAGCCATTGATCTGTACAGTCAATCTGATTCCCCCCACATCAATACAGAGCAGTAGTACTCACTAACTTTGCTAGAAGCAAAACACCATCCATAAGACAAATCCAAGGTCTGCATTAGTAAACAGGACCTAAAGAAGCAATGTTACTATTCCCTTCTCATTCTTTTCTCTCCCTTATTCTGAAATCAGTGAGTCATTGGCAGGAGTCTGGGCCTGAGAGCTGGAGAAAAGAGAAGAGAATGTTGGCACAAAAGACGTCTGATGATACGTCATTTAATAGAATCGATTCAACCCTCTGAGATACTTTCATGATTCAAAGCAAAAGGCCAGAGCTGTAAAGGCTTAGCAATATGCAGAGCTATAAATTATTTGCTTTACTGGGGGACAACCTCAGTTAATAGACAGCGGAGGGCAGAAGAACTGCATTTTGCTTCTGCCACCACCACTGAACTCTGCTGCACAGACCATCCCAGCTGCTGGTGCTTCCTGGCCCCCTCCTTATTTTGCGTATTTAGATTGAGCACATGGTTAAAAAGAGGTGTCAAGCTCTCAAGACTGCTTACAGCACAAATTATTATTTATATAAAATAAATTTTAAAGTATATATAAAATTTATATAAAATTATATAAATTCCAAGACACAGAGCAAGTGTGACAAGCTGAAGTGGCTCCTGGGTATACACCTAAGACATTTACACAATTTCCCAGCATGGTGTGGTGGGGAGCGCCGTGTGCCTGACTACTACACGTTAACTACACGTTAACCTCTGAAAGGGTTGCAGCCAACAGGGGGAACTGTGGGAGATGGAAGAAATTAATTTCTTCTCCTTTGGAGGTCTGTTTATGCAGAACTGGGGAAGTGGGGAGAGTGTTACAGTCATCCTTCTGCTCTCTTTAGTATCACCTGTGAGTACCAGAGAGTCAAACCCTGCTGTGGGGTGCAGAAGGCCTGGCTGGGCAAGCTATATCTATGTACAAGCCAGAGGGACAGTAAAGGGGGCCAAAATGTGGCTGGAGGGAGCAGAGGACAAGAGGGGACAAAAAACCACAGAGAACTGAATGGCAGCATGGCTGAGGGCTGTGAGGATAAGAAAGAAGATGATGTAGGGGCAGATATCTAATGACAGACTCTTTTCTAGGAGACTTTAATCACAAAAGCTGACAATTGCTATTGAATTGAGTGCTATAGCCTTCTGCTGATGACCACAGTACCACTCTATTCACTAAGATCTTCAAGTCATCCTTAATTATATTTATTAATTGTCTCCTTTTCCTCTGTTATTTTTTGCCTGGATTTCATTTCTTCATTTCTGTTTCTGATTTTTCTTTCTGTTCTTCGCTTTTCCTTCTCTCTTTCCAATTCCATAGATTTGCTGATATTGTAAAGATTTTGTAAAAAGTTTTATATAAAAATAAAGCTTCCCGCACTGGATGCCTGGTAAGAAGAAATTATATGTTAGCACGTGCTGGATGTATTACAAGAGTGACATCTTCACTGCAGAAGTCAAGATCTCACTGTTCTGAAGGGACTGAGTGCAGAGAAATCCACAGATTGCCATCCTGTGACCCTCACATGCTCAAAATAAAATGAGAGATGGGTGCAATGAATTCTACTGTGTCACCTCCATGATGTGTTGGGATTATACCCAACGACTCCTTCTTCACTGGGAGTGCAGAGGAGCAGCAACCTCGGGTATGATGGAAATAACTGCAGGACAAGCCAGCTTCTCTGGCCCAGGGTTACCATCACAGGCACCACCAGCTGTAAGGCCATCCTGTGCAACCCATCTCTTGGGCTTTAGTACCCTGTTGCAGGCTAGACCTTCACCAGGAATAAATCAGTTTAGCTCCACTGACTGCAGGGAAATCATATCAGTGTAAATAAATTTGGAATGGGAAACTTTCAGGAATCTAAATTGATTAAAAGTAGAAAGTTATTATTTGAAATAAATTGCAAGAATCACACATATGGCAAATTTTACCTTTTCCCATTCACACATTAACTGCAAATGAGTTATGAATTTGTCAAATACACTTACTATTTGAAATTTTATGGAAATTTTAAGAATAATTTAATCTTCAAATTGTGTATTCTCAGGACTTATTAAGAATTTGGTATTCACAATCTCAGATATTTATTTTTGTTTTGACTGAACATACAGATCAGTGATGGATTTCTGCTCATTAGTATGAACTTTATGTTCTTGCACATAAGATTTACTATCCCATAAATAATATCAGCAAACTCATTTATTAGTATAGCCTGACAAAATGAACACAAAAAGAGTGTAAACACAGCTGAATATAATGTAGTTAGAAACTGGATATTCACAGAATTTGACTTTTTCAAAGTCTCTTTGTATGAGTCCAGTTTTAGTATGCTGAAGAGTAGTCAAATCACTAATATATTTTGAGGAACAAATGTGAATTTATGTTCCTTTATAACTTTATAAATAGTCTCAAAGGGAATTGAAAGTGTATGCTGATGAGATGCTGAGAAGGTAACAGCTGGGGGAGAGGCAGAAACAAAGAGCTGGACAGAAGGTGGACCTTGGGCACATGAGATAATAATAAAGTAAATTTAATCTGTAAATATACTGTGGGCAATGGGAGGCAGCACATGCTCTGAGACTGCATGGTAAGCCAAGAGTCAAAATAACCATGTCTGGTTAGAGAGTTGGGTAAAGAGGTTAGGAGCTATCTTCTTTTTTCCACTCTCACCTCCAAGATCTGCCCATTTGATGACATGGTTCTTTTGTCTTGCAGGAATTTGTAGCAGCTGTGGTATCCTGCTGGAGGTTTTTCAGAGCTGAAACAGCTCTGGGGCGCCATTAGGGCTGAGCTTCTCCTGGGGTCTCAGAGGTGTGACCCAAGCCTCCACAGGCTCTCTTGCGGATGCCTGTGCCACGTTACAGAAAGAAGTGTTTCACTTCTCCTCAATCAATTTTCTTTGTTTAAAGCCTGTTATTATTGTTCTTGAAATAACTTCTCCTGCAGCAGAAGTCTCTATTTGCTCTCATTTGATGTTGATTTTCTAAGGCTGTTTGGTACAACATTACTCTGATATTGTAAACAGCATTACAGCTATCTGTCTTGAAAGCAGATACCTTCTGGCCAAGTAGATTCAGAATTTGCTGGAAACCCCTCTAGCTGAGCTTCATATGCCAGCAATGTGTCCTCATTGCCAAGAGGGCAATGGAATCCTGGGCTGCATAGAAAAGAGTGTGGCCAAGGTCCAGAGAGGTCATTCTCCCTCTCTACACTACACTGGTGAGGCCACAACTGCAATACTGCATCCAGTTCTGGGCCCCTCACTTCAAGAGGGACAGGGAACTACTGGAGAGAGTCCAGCGTAGGGCAACGAAGATGATTAAGGGTTTGGAGCACCTCCCTTACGAGGAGATGCTCAAGGAGCTGAGCCTCTTTAGCTTGTCAAGCAAAGGCTGAGGGGATACCTTATTTATGTTTATAAGTATCTAAAGGGTGGGTTAAAGGATATTGGAGCTGGACTCTTTTCAGTGGTTCCCAGTGATAGGACAAGGGGCAATGGGCACAAGCTGGAACTTGAGAAGTTCCATTCAAATATGAGGAAGAACTTATATCGGTGAGGGTGACAGAGCACTGGAACAGGCTGCCCAAAGAGGTCATGGAGTCCCCTTCTCTGGAGATCTTCAATACCCACCTGGATGCAGTCCTGAGTGATGTTCTCTGGGCAATCCTGCTTTGGCAGGGGAGTTGGACAGGATGATCTCTAGAGGTCCCTTCCAACTCTGACAATTCCATGATTCCATGTTTCTTGTAAAGGTATAGCAAGATGTAGAGGGTATAAATGGCCAGTTTCTTTCTATATGCAACTATGACTCTATGAAACATTATGTTATGTTTTAGAACTAAATGGGGGGAAAGCCTTCTGTGGCTCTACGTGGTTTTTTTTTTTTTCTTCTGCTTGTTTTGGTTTTTTTTGGTCTTCTGGCTGAAGGATGTTCTCAGATGTTGACATTAAGGGCATAATACTGTCTGTTCTCTAAACTAGAAGTGCCAGAGCAACAAATTTACATTGTTATGTGTGGATCTTGATGAAGATAGTGATATGTGTTCAACTTACTTTCAGGGTTTCTGTCACTCCTCCTTCCTTGATGCTCCAGACTGTCTCTTTTCCTAGATTAGTTTTATAGAAAGATGAGAAAAACACAAAGACCCAGCTTACAAAGCATTTGTAATCTCAGCTGAGAAAGGAGTCATCATGGACACTTCCTAATAGCAGTGCAAGATTTGTGTGCGTGATTTGTAGTCACAGTTCATAGGAGAAAGGAGGAACTGATTGTAAGTACATGTCACTGGCAGTGTTTCTCGATGAAAGAAAGATAGAAATACTGTCAAGGAAAAATGAGGCTTGAAAGACCTTTCAGGAGGAAGGGAGTAGCTGACAAAAATGTAAATGGTGACGTGGGATGCCCAGGAGAAGTTGAGTCCTCTTGGACTGAGCCTGTGTTTGGAATTCCTCTGAGATGAGGCTGTTTGCATAGCCTGCTGTCAATAAATAAAACATTCACAAACTAGGTCAAGATTAGAGCTCTGAGACACTAACAAAACTGGATGACAAGCAGCTCTTTTATGTTGTGTAAATACATCAAGACTCATGAGCTGAAACCATTAAAAATTGCTTGTTATTAAAAGTGCAGGGGAAAAATGAGGAACATATGAAAGAAATCTCTGAAAAAATTCTTCGGGCAGAGTAAGTGTCCAGAAAACTGCTGCACAACTTTGGCTGAAGCTCTTCAGCTTCAGGAACTTGAACTTTGAATAATTTTTATAAGCATGAAAGAATTTACAGAGATCTGTTAGGCATATTCAGCCTCTAGTGTAGAAACAGAATTAGAAATTAAATTGAAAACCATTCAAATATTCGTGGTTTGTTTATTGTGTGACTACTCAACCTATATGATTCAGTGTATACAGTGTACAGGATTGTCAGAAATGGGATGGCAGAACTACTGGGAGCAAAAAAAGTTTACTATGAGTTGACCTGTGATGGGCAAAGCAGATGTCAGCACACTGAAGGCATGTTATTGAACAAGACCTATCCTTTTAATTCCCACCAAGTTTCACTCCCATGTTTTAGAGGCGGGCACCATGCTTCACACACCTCCCATCCCTGAGGCTGGGAATGGGGATGGTGCATTGAAGTTGTTTTCCCAGACAGTGATAAGAAGTAGAGGATCTCTCACAACAGTTTAGGAGACATAACAAATGGGGACTATTGGCTGGGATGAAACTGTAGCTGTGGTCTGGTTCTAGATCCAGAAAATATAGGTCTGCTATGGGATTGTTATGGCAGTTCAGTTAAACTGTGGGGTTATTACTGTTTCATTTCTCATTCTACAGTCTGTAGGATGCGTTAGTCTCACACACTACTCACACTTTGATTTCAATTTATCTACAGTCTTAAGAACAAAGTTCATGCTTATTGAAAGGTTATTCAGTCTCCAACATAATGCAGCCCTGTTCCCAACTCAAGTACCACTGGCTGCTATGCCAACACAGATGGGCAAACTAGTGTGTTTATAAAATATACCTCAAGGGCTTGACCCAGACATTGTCCATCCATAGATTTTCATTGGGATTGATGGTGCAGTTACTCTCAGGTAACAGTACCTCTGTTACCTGAAGGATACACTTGCAAGATGTACTTCTGAAGAACCACTCCTACAGCCTAGGTTGCTTCAGCACACGCAAATATTTGATAAATAGCTCAGTAAATTGTAACCAATGAAAACAAAAGTTCAAATACACGGTATTCACAGATCGACACAGGACAGACTTTGAATTTGGTCAGATAAACTCAACTGTGTGAAAGAGAAAACATAGTTTCATATCTTCCTTGATTTCTGGCAGAACACATTTTATGCTTCTCTTATTCATGGGTGAATATGGATGTACCTGCTTGGCATTAGTGAGGGGGCACTGATCTAAGACATGAGATAAACTACCCCAGCAAACTGGCAGCTTATTGCCTATGTTGTCCCCTTCACCAAGTTGTCTCTCCATCACAGTTCCTGTTTTCCTTTCTCCTCGTTTTTACTGGAACCGTGGGTGATGCCCAGAAGGACTGCACACAGCCAAATTCTGGACAGGAAGCACTGAAGTACGGGAAATCGTTACCAGCGACAAGGAAGTTAGCAGCAGGCTGACATAACTTACTTGAATAGGGATGGGCGACTGGACTGGGGCCAAACACATGACAGTTTTAGACCTGATTGAGGCAAGTCGCTTAATGCAGAGTCTGAGCGGGTTCAGTGCACGGTCCTTCCGAGCCCTTTGGCCTTATTTTAAAATAAATATTTTAAATATTTATACGGGCAAGCGGTACCAGCCCGTTCGTGGCAGCTCACAGTCGGCGACAGGCGGGTAACCGGCACAATTTACCACCTCGTTTCAGAAAACAAGCTTCGGGAAGCGGCTGCAGCCCCTCCTGCTGCTTGTCCCCCCAGCCCCGGGCGGAGGCGGCGGCAGCGGCGGCCGCCAGAGGGCGCTGTGCGGCCGCCGCGGAGTCGTGCAGGGTTCGCGGCCGGTCCCGGGGCCAACACCCGCACGGCGTTTACAGGACAGGAGTCTGTGCAGCAGTCCGAACAAACTGTGCCACGTCTTCTTTTCAGTACAAGAATCAACCCCTTACAGGTTAATAGCAAGATGCTGTCTGTACGTAGAATCGTAGAACCACAGAATCCCAGAATGGATACAATTGCAAGGGACCTTAAAGACCATCTTGTTCCAACCCCGCCACTGTGGGCAGCCGTGATGGAGCACCCACAGCTTCCCTGGGCAACCTATTCCAGTGTCTCACCACCCTCATAGTGATAAATTTCTTCCTGATATCTAATCTAAATCGACCGTCTTCTAGTTTGACGCCATTACCCCTTGTCCTAGCTCTACAAGGCCTTGTAAAAAGTCCCTCTACAGCTTTCTTGCAGGTCCCCTTTCAGACACTGGAAATCTGAAGCAATTCTAATCAGCTGCTCAAATAACAATCTGCTATTTTCATGAAACCAGTGTAGATTTTACAAGAAAATGAACCAGCACACAGCAGGATAATGTCTCGCATCCCAATTATTATTTTTCTTCACCCCTGGTGACCAGTGAATGACTGACTCGGATTATACAGGCACAGTTCTGTTTATATATATTTGTACAGCTCCCAAGGACACTTCTCTTTTGGCCACTTGGTGTAAGCTGATCAAGCAAAGGTCTTCCCTGTCTCTCTGCACCCAGGGAGTTAGCTGATGGGCCTTGTATACAGGAACTCATGGCTTTTGCTTTTTGTTTTTTTAAAGTAGTTATTTTGTGCTTTAATATAAGACCCTAACCGGCTCTATATTCATACCATTATAAAAACTGATTTTCAAACTAAAATTCTTTTAGTTTTGCACCAATTTTTCTAAGATTATTTGCACATTTACAGTGAATTCTACACTAAAGTACACATTCATGTCTCTGTGCATCAGTACACCAAAATTACATTTCTAACAAGAAAGCAAATTAAACCCATTTTTTCCCTTTTTTCCATAACAGATCATAAATTGGTTTTGTGAGTTTGAATATATTGAGAGATATATATATATAAAAATACTAATTTTCAGAATTTTCCTTGACAATTACATGAATCTGTTCCATAAATGTGTGTCAGAATCTTAGGATTGTGTATAAGCCACTGCATATAACTTTCAGACACTCTTCTATTGTTGAGCCTGTTTCTTTCAGGTGTCAGGCTCTGGCCATGATGCTGTTTGCACACTGAGGTACCTTCTGCTGCTCCTGAAGAAGCTTTACTTCTAAAGCTATCTCTGTGCCTTTCAGTTTGCTGAAGACGTCTATCTAGAATTTCAGAATTGTTCTTTGGAAACAACTTCAGTTTTGCAGTTTATAAACTATTGCTGCTAACACTATCAGGATGCTAAATACCACCCTTAGGCCTTTGTTGCTGTTTACATGTATGTGTATTTTTTTTCTGTTTATATGTTAATACTAAGAGTGAATAAATCACACTGTGAAAAAACTCCCCAAAATACTGCAGGCTGCTGTATTCCTTGTCTGCTCCTGTAGCCAAGCTTGTTAAAAAGAAAGATCACAAGTCTGTACATTGGCATCTGGTTTTGGTGATCTGTTAGTTTCCTGACCTGTGAAGCTTACACAACTAAGCCCCACATGTCCTTTCCAGAATCTGTCACGATTTAGCTCACTGGCCATATCAGTTTCTGGGAGCGAGATGGCAGAGAGAGCTTTGTCTGTGCCTTGCTCTACCTTCATTCAGGGGCCCATTGTCTTTCTCTTCTCTCTTTCTAAGTTGCAAATACTACTGAGGGATTTTTCCTTTTTTTTTTTCCTTTTAATGGTTTCTCTTATAAATGTTCTGACTTTAAGTTACTGCATAAAAGCCTAAAAGGACTTTTGAAACTAAGCCAGAAAGCAGAAGAAATTAAATCAACTCCGACATGGACCAAATCATCATCATTGACAATATTGCTTAAAGAGAGCAGAAAACAGCAATACACTCTTTCAAAGAAGATTTCTTTGCTTCTGATGACACTGAATGAAGGAAGAAAGGAGAATCCTGTCCTGCAGGTGATTAATGCTGATATTGTCACCTCCCTGGGCTCAAAGGTTAATCTTCAAAACCACAGGGGTGGTTACAGTGAGGCAGCATAGGAGAGAGGGTGATAGGAAAGAAGTTTGTGTGCCTGAGTAGACTGGATCTGAACTGCCAGCTCCAGACTATTTCTAAGACAGAGAACATTTAAAGGGTGTGGAATAAAATATTTAATTTCAAGTTGCAGCCTTCAATTCAAGGTAATTTTGAGAAATGCTCTGATTTTTGTTTAATTTGGAATTGTTTTATCTTTAAAATATCAAAATAAAATTGAGGTGAAATTTAGGGAAAAAAATCTCAAATCTGTTTCCTCCCTGCATAAACCAAACAAAACTGTTTTAATAAATTTTTTTTCTTCAGCTTTCTAAAGGGATGAGGGAACTCACTCAAAACAAATATGTGTATTCTGCTTGCACCAGCTTATCCCAGTGTGCATGCAGCATGCAGTCTGGAGGTACAGCTGATGGAGTGGTTAAATCTGGGAGGTAGGAAGGGTCACGGGCCTGACATCTGAAAGGAGGACAATGTACCGCTCTGCTGTAAGGCACAAAGTAAGTCAGAAACATGACACTAGTCCCAGAGAATTTGAATTTTTAAAAAATTACAAATGACTGAACTGTGAATTATTCTGCAGCGTGGCTGCCTTCCTGTAGGATCAGGCTCCTCAGCTGCATTACACATGAAATGGTCTCTTGTCTATTTATGTTTTTCAAAATGACATTTTGATGAGAAACTCTCCACACTTGAATTATGACACCTTAACATATAGCTACACTGATGTTTAACTGAAGACTGGGTCCTGTCTAACCCTATTTTAAGTAGCAGTACCCACAAAATAACCCTCAAAATCAAGAGGTCACTTCAGTCCTTTTAGTAATTTCAAAACAGCTCTTCCTGTCATGAACACTCAATGCTTCTTACCTCTGTCCTTGACTCCTTTTGGCCTGCTTTTCTTACTGAGGTATTTGAATGCCTTCCAGTAATACATTAAGTGAACTCACTGAGACCTATCACATGTTGTTCTTTCCATCTTTCTCCCATCCCTTCCTCATGGAGAAATATTTATTCAACTTGTTATTTCATGTAATTATGAAAGGTAAATAGCAGCATTTGAAGGAGGGAATGCAAGGTTTCACCTTTCATCCAGAAAGTCTTTTGTGGACAGCAGGGTAGAGATCAAAGTATGAGAAGCGCATTCCAAAATACAGTCTCCTACATTTCTTAACATCTTCAAAACCAGAACAGAGACTAAGGCATCATAGTCATTAAATTCTTTTCCTGTTATATCAGCATAGAACAAGAAACAAAGTGTATGTAAGCAGAATTCTGATACTGTATTTCTGTACTGATATAAAATAGGACAGAAAAAACCTTCACAAAAGTAAAGGGAAAGGACACATGCAGGAAGGGACTCACAAAACTGATTTAGAAATAACGCTAAAAAGAGTTAATGTGTGTTGCCCCAAAGCTTCAGCAAGTTACCCTAGGGTGCCCCAGCAGAATAACTAGGGAGCACCATGCTTCTTGGCCAAGCCTCTGCGATGTGCTCTATTTATCTCAGAGGAAAAGCTACTGTCCTTAATGGTTAGCTACTGACAGCAGTTTAAAAAACCACAAATGGCAAGAAAGTGTCCAACTAAGAGTGAATTTCAGAAGAAATTATGAATTTTCTGAAAAAAATTACTTTTTTTGTAATCCCATCTGTCAGAGTGGACTTCAAGATATATGTTATCTGGCTCCTCTTCCTGCTCAGTGGGTAACCTACCTACCTACCAACACACCACTGCATCGGATGAGCATAAATGTGGATATGTCTACTTAAAACACATATGGGTAGTGAAAGCCAACACAGCAGCTTCAGGCTGCTGTAAGCCCACTTCCCACTGCGACCCAGCTGGGCATTTTCTGCTGAAGGTGAGACTATGCCTTAGGGGAGTTTGAGGATCTGCACCCTCTCAGCCTGAAACAAGTGTGCACCTGTCATGATCCAGAAAAGTACCGTAACTGCTGGGGTGAAATTAAGCTTTGGGGAACATATTTCTCCTCCTACTGCTGAAGAACTGCCTCTGTGGGTAATGCAAACCAAAGCCCTGGTGCCATAAGAGACAGTGTAGAGAGTGTAACTTAATGACATACATTGTCTATGTTTTTTATACTAAACATTCATTAGATTAAAAGAATAGAAATAACCCAGGGGACAAATCCCCAGTTCTTTTCCTGTTGAGCTGACAAGTTCTTATCACTGCTGATGCTTATTTTGGAATTTGACACATGAAAAAACTTCATGTTCTTAGACGTGGAAAAATTCAAGTGAGAAGTTACAGGAAACTTTAATGGTCATAAAATGTGCAGTCTGTCAAATTTGGCTGACAAAATCACTTCAGCTGACAGCTTCCATTGTTAGGGATGTAATAGGTTTAAAAAGAGATAGGAAGCAAATTATAGGCTCTCTACAAATCAAACCCACCCAGCACATTTCTGCAGGTCTCTGCCAGGCAGAGACTGGGGTAGAAGGCATGCTGCACCTGCAAGAGGCTGATGCAAGACGTTTGTGAGAGGAATACACTGAATTGCCAGAAATCCTTTGCGGGGATGTGGAATTAAACTTGTAAACTTTTATCCTTGCTTCACAGTGTTTAAGAATTTATTGTTGGACTACAGCACCTGGCACATATTTTTGAAGGACTCTGCCATACCCTCCCTGGGTAGTATTCTGCAATTTTTCTGGAATCCAACCTAAATTACCCCCAATTACCTTGCTTAGCTAACACATATTTTATGTCAACTTTTCCCTTTGTCTCTACTTTAACTTTGAAAACCCCACATTGGTAAAGCATGCTTGTTGCTGGGGAGCCAGGGGGAAGGGAGTAGAAAGCAACAGGAGGAAGCAAGGGGGCAGAGCTGTAGTGGGGACTAGGTGCCCTACCTCCAGGGATACTGGGGACAGCACGGAGTGGAAGGTGTGTCAGCATCTGCTGCACAGATGTGGGGGTGCGAGACCCCTCCTGACCTCCTTCTCCACTCAGAAGTGGCAAAAAGGTTGTGGCTGGCTGTGTGGCTATCATTCGCCATCACTATCTGATTTAAAGCTACTGTTACAAATGGCACCCAGAACTCATTCCCTGTGCAGCCCTATTCAAAGTAGCACTTAACTGTGCTGAGTGAATACTGATGAATGTTCCTTAATTAAAGCACTATAATAAAAAGCACAGAACATCTGTGCCAAGGTGCTAAGTAATCTGTCTAAACAGATGTCTAAATTTATGTTCAGTCATATTACAGAAATATTATAAAAAATTTTCAGATAGGAAATAGAGTTGCTAATCTTCATATGTGCATTGTATTTACCTTTTCTCAATGCAAATCTTCTCAGCCTGCATTTGGTTTTATTTGAAGTTTAGTGAGCTGTTCTCCTCCTTTGGGCATCCAATTAAGCAGTTGACACATGCTGTTGGTAGAAATTTTCCTTTTCTTTTACTGTGATTTAACATCCTAGTATTTATTACATTTAAACTACTGGAAACAAATATACCTGCAGACATGAACTTTCATGATAAATTGGTTTGCAGAAAACCTTTGGGATTGCTTGTGTTGCAAACAATCTTTTTGTAAAAGAGACCTTTATTTGAACAAACTGACCTTGCTAAACAGCTCGCAGTGCAGCATGAGTCTCTCCTTTCAGTAGGGAGCTTGCGGGCTCCAGCATAGCCTGCCTGCTGACCTTGTGCACACCAAAATGCAACATAATCCCAAACTCACACCAGAGGGACAGCAGCCTGAGCTCTTCTAACAGGTATCCTCTGCAAAACACAGAGCAAGATTTGATTCTGTAAGAAATTAGGTCAAAAAAGAAGAAACTTATTTCCAGGAATGATTGAGCTGATCTTCACAATCCAAATTCACATATTGGCAACCTTTCACTCTGTTTATTCTATGTTCTTGTCATTAGGAAGGAAGTTATAGACCAGTATACCTGCTGCTTCTTCAGTTGCTAAAATCTTCCCAGCACCTACCAGTCACTTAAAAAATACAATGATACTTTCCAGATTTAGATAAAAACTTATTCTCTTTACCTTTAAGGGTCTCCTCCCCATTTCGCTCCAGCCTTGGTATCACAACTCATCTTGGAGCAAAATGCCAGCTCTGGTAGACTTTTGCTGAAAGGTCAGAATTCTGGAAATGGTCAGCAGCTGCCTGGATGCTGGGGGAGCGTGGGATGCCCCAGACAGCAAGGAGCCCGTGGTACAGGTTCACTAAAAGGTTTCTGGGATAAAGCCCTCTGCTAAAATAGCTTTGTTTAAGGTTTGTCACATTCTGACATAGTTTTCCAGTAATACAGAGAAATAAAAACATGTTTTGATTGATTTAAGGAGGAGGTTTACAACGAGGAGAAGAAGGGACTGACCACTTGGGAGGTTTACAGAGATGCTGTTAGATTATGTAGGGAAGAAACAAGGAAAGCCAAGGCCTCCTTGGAATGAAAATTGGCAAGAGATGTCAAAGACAACAATAAAGAGTTCTTCAATTATATTGGAGGCAAAAGAAAAACTAGAGAAAATGTGGGCCCGCTGTTGAATGAGTCGGGTGCCATGGTAACAGAGGATGCAGGGAAGGCTGAGTTACTGAATGCCTTCTTTGCCTCAGTCTTTATTGCTCGGGCCAACCCCCAGGAGCCATGGACTCTGGGTGAATCAGAGATAGTCTGGAAGGAAGATCTTCCCTTGGTGGAGGAGGACCAAGTTAGAGATCAGTTGAGAAGGCTGGACATCCACAAGTCCATGGGTCCAGATGGGATACACCCGAGAGTGCTGAGGGAGCTGGCAGAAGTCATTGCAGGGCCACTCTCCATCATCTTTG